>JABAKD010000017.1:2045000-2132312 GCA_012845835.1 Undaria pinnatifida | reverse complement strand
CCCCCCCCCCCCCCCTCCCCCCCCCTCCCCCCCTCCACTCCCGCCCCCCCTCCCCCCCCCTCTCGCTCCCCCGCCCTCCCCCCCTTAAAATCTCCCCCCTCCCCTCACCGGTTATACGACTTACACGATAAACTGATGCATTCCTTCCACGGACGTTAGATTTTGTCCGCCTCAAAAAGCGGGTTATATAGTGTTCGTGCACAGGTTGATCAACATCACACCCTGTTGATCCTGATAGCTACACTGGCTGTAGTTGTAAGGGAAGTCGCCGACCTATCCATTATATCATTTTTGAGGACACACGCCCAGTAATAATATACGCGTTATCGGAGCATCACACACAGCTTGCAAACATGAGCTTCGACGAAATCTTCGATCTCACAGCTGAGAGTGTATTTTATTTTCCACGTATAACCTGACGTGTCAGCAGTAGTAACTTCAGTGTGACGGTTCCCTCGAATTTCTTGTTTTCCTGTAAACCTTGAGCAGCCTGACTTTGTCGCTGCTCGTTACATCTCATTGTTTTATGTCCTGTACTGCTATATATTATCGGATGTGGCCAACAAAGGCGACAACAACTACGTGCGACAACAACGCCTTCCAAGCTCTAGGTTTCTACACGTCGTCGTGACCACCGGTTACTGCTCTCTCTCGAAAAAAGACCTGTCTGTGGGAAGAAACACCCGATAGGTACGATCGTAGCCATCTTAACCCCTTCACAACTGGAAACCCGTTTTGGGGACAAAATTACTTGAATTTAGTGTAGGGAGGGGTTCGGGGGCTCTAATGAGGTTAACAGTATGCTGTACAGCAGTACGTACGCATAGCGACCTAAAAACCTATAGTAAGCAAGAAGTTCCACCCCAGCAAGGCCACCCCCCAGCAAGAAGCACGGGAGCAGCACTAAATGCACAATTCATATCGTCTCACGGGGACCTCTACGACCGTATACTGTATGGGTAGTCATACATGTATGATACCAGTACATCATACGTATATGTACCGGTATGCGTGTTGTGGCAGTCAGTGACGAGAGACTACCACCGTGATATCCTCTGCTAACGCCCCTGGGGCGCGCTGTTTTTTTTCAATAAAACGTTGTCTCCTGGGAGAACAAAAAGAGGCCTCCGTCTCCTGTTACAGGGGAGTATATATAGCTACTGCCCCGCCCGTCCCCCCCCGCCCCCCCCCCCCCCCCCGCTCCCCCCCCCCCCCCTCCCGCCCCCCCCCCCTCCCCCCCCCCGCCCAACCCCGCTCCCTTCTGATCAAAACTAGGCCCTCACGTCCTTCAAAACTTCGCGCTCCCCTCACCGGTTATTCGACTTATAGGATTCACTTGATAAACGGATGCATTTCTTTCCACAGCTGTCATATTTTGTCCCCCTCAGAAACGGGTTTTATAGTTTCCGCGCACAGACTGACTAATATCACCCTGTTGACCCTGATAGCTACACTGTAGTTGTAAGGGGAGTCGCCTACCTATATCCTTAATGAGGACACACAACCCGCAATACGCGCGATCGGAGTATCACACACACAGCTTGCGAAGATGAGTTTCGACAAAATAATCGATCTCACAGCTGGATGGAATGTATTTTCATTTTTTTATTATATATTAATAGCTAGATCTAAGGGAGGAGGGTTCTTAAAAAATAACGAAAAAATGTCCCGCGAAGCGAGGAGAATACGCCCCGTGGAGGCTTCTTCTAAGAAACAGTACGAGCTGGGCCGGGCAAGAGGCCCTCATGGGGACAATATCGCAATATCACACCCAATTTTTGGAGTTTGGATCTGAAATTTTGACACGTGATTTCAAGCAAGCTGAGCAACACATTCAAACTCGGATGCAAGAAGAAAAAAAAAACTGAGTAATGTCCTTCTACGGCCGGCCCAAAACTTCTGCTGAAGCTTGAGGCAGGAAAAAGTGCATCGATTTTTTTTTTTGCATCTCACTTTCACATTTTTTTTTAAGCTTGATTCAAATCACGTGTCAAAATTTCAGGTCCTAACTTCAAAAATTGAGAGGTGCGTGGCCAAGTTTCCACATAAGTACCTCTGCATACAAATTTGCATATATTTCGGGGATTCATCCATAACTTTCGAACGAAAGTGACCCATCATGAAATGAAACGCATATTATAAATATGTCCCTACTCCTCGTCCCAAGATGTACATGCCCAGAAAAATCGAGCCAATTCCATCCACGTATTTTATTTTATTTTATTTTATTTTTTTTTCTTTCCCCTTCTTATCCTTATGAAGGGAGTCTTGCATGGTGGGTAGGTGACGAGCCTGTTTTATTTGGCCCTCCCAGTCTTCCTTCTTCTACTTGTTTCTTTTTCCGGGGTATTTTTTCCCTTTCTTTCCCCCTTGCATGTCCATTTTGGCTCATGCTCGGGGTATGTTTCTATCTCCCGTGCTTTGGCTCCCCTTTTTATTTATTTATTTATTTATTTTGTCTTGGTTTCTTTCGTTGTTTCTCTCTTTTACAAGGTATTTTGGTTTAATGAGAAGAACACAAAGGGGGGAGGGGGGGAAACAGGAGGAGTAGAAGGAAAGCCGTCCAAGGGAATGGGGGCAGGGGGGGCAACAGGAGGAATAGAAGGGAGACCGCGGTGGACGAAGGCAGGAAGGAGATGGCAGACAGGGTAGCAAGGTACCAGGCCAACTAGTAGGTACATAGCACTTTTCGTCTTTCTCTGGGGTATTTTTTTCCCCTTTGTTCCCTCCTTGCGTGTCCAGGTTTTTGGCTCGTGTTCGGATTATCTTATTTTGGTTTTACTTTACTTTATTTTATTTCATTATTATTATGTTTCTTTTCCGAGCTTTGGCTCTCCTTTGCGGTTGGGTTGTTTCTTCGATTTCCCCTTCATTTTGTTTGTTTCATTTTTTGTTTTATTTTTATCTTTGTTTTTATTTGTTTTCTTATTTTGTTTTTTGTTTTTTTTGTTTTTTTGTTTTTGTTTTTGTTTTTGTTTATTTCGTATTTCTCTCTTCCAATGTATTTCTGTTGCTGACGTATGTATGTTGTGCCTGTCGTACCCAGTACTAGGGCATGACATTGCGTTGTCGAATGCATTACGATGCATTATCTCTGTGTCGTGGCTTGTGACCACAGAGCTGATCTTTCTAGTGTGAAGAATCAGTACGGACACTGGGTGTGCTGGATGTCGACGAGTAGAAGAACGGTTTAATGTGAAGAACACACACACACACACACACGTTGTATTTCGAACAATTTTAGAAAAAGCAACACAACAAGCAAATCATGAAAAAAAATGCTCAAACTAGTAGACGCGAGTGACAAACACTTTTTTCGGCACCAACTTGGCAGATTCTCATTAATTTAAGCTGGAGGGCTTAAAATGACCACCGTTTCTGGCTGATTACTACGACGAGGATATATATGCTCAGTTTGCAGTGAGTGGGTCACTGTCGTTCAAAAGATATGCCCGACTGACGGATCAGGGGGTTCCTTGGCCGGCCCAGCTTGTATTATTCTCGACATAATGTCGGCCACAGAGACCCTCGTACACGTGTAGCTCGCTTCCTCCCCGCCGCCTCTTACCTCGCGCTCAATAACGAGAGAGCGATATTTTATAAAAACCGAAAAACGACAGATGTGAGTACGACCGATTGAATGGTTGAAACTCAACTTTGTGTGTGCAAGCTGCGATATCATATTGGGTCTCAACAACAAACTAACAGAGCATACTCGTAGTAATAATCAGATATCTACGAGCGAGCACGTATTGTAAGAAAGAAGCAAAGGACACGGACAGTACACTCTTTCTTTGGGGTTGCGCTTATTATTCCCTTCGTCGGGGGATAGTCTATAATAGTCTTCTTGGTATTTACACAGTTGCGACGAGGACCAGAGAGGGGGGGTGTGGTTCTCTGACACCAAACGAAAGCAAGGCTCCAAAGAAAGACTGCATGCTGTTGCGGGGAGTACCCCAAGCCCCCTGTTTGATCTTCGGCGGCTCGTGGATGCGCCACTGCTAATTATTGCATACAAGTCTCAGTGGGGCGGGAATGGGATAGAGTGGATATACTCCGATTTAAGAGCGCCCACAACAAAATACCTGGTAATAAATAGCAGTGTTCGGGACTACATAAATACAAAGTAGTGTAGTACAAGGCGTCGCGTTGCGCTGGCCATCAGCTGGCTTCGCCAGCCGACTTGCTGCCTGCTGTCAGCTAGTTGGCGAACGGCATTATCTCTGTCCTTTAGTTTTGACCACTTTTTCGGCCATTGGGGCGGGGGCGTCGTTGACACAGGAGGATTTATCGGAATGCCCGGTAATCACATCGTCACGACGACCCGTGTGACGAACCGGATGAATGTCATCATGTAGTCCGTCCGTACCTGGTTGTTGGTTGTGTGTGTTCGAGTATGTGTGCGCGTTCCTTCTTTCTATGAAGCAGGTGTAAAAATGGATACGAGATACTAGGTGCCCATCGACATCGAACGCATTCATCCAGTGTCCGTGTCGAATCTTCACCCTGAGCTAAAGAGATTCTCTCTACGTGAAGGTCTCGTAGAGGCACGAGCAAAAAAACTTCGAAGTACCCCTGCGCAGTATCCCAAAAAATCGATTACTTCCACGACCCACACATTTTGGTGCTCATTATTGTCAACTTCGTAGTTTTTCCAAGTAAAAACAAACAGGTTCGAAAACGGGCGTCGCGGGCACACTGCTGTGCAGATATCTTGCTCAACAAGTAGCATCGATTCGATCTCGCTCCTGGCCACGAGCGCATTGTGCCCCATGGTGTACCAGAAAGCTCTACGAACTCAACAACAAGGTGCGATCTGCCTATCTGCCTGTCTGCCTGACTTTCGCGATACGATATACCCTCTGGTACACAGCACACCGCACACAGCAGCAGGGCAGCCGCAGAGCCCCAGCAGAGCTCCCAAACCACATATATCGAATTGACGTCACTTTCAATGAACCTCCAATTCCCCCCAAAAAACTGAAAAAAAACGCACGTACGTTTTCTCACACGTTGAAGTACGAGGGACAAGTGAAATTGGAACTCAACTCTATACTATAAACCCTAGTAAAATCAGCGGGGCGGTTTCGTGGTTCTTGTTTCGGTTCAGGGTATACTTGAATAGACCGATCAATTGCCAATGATTAGCGACCAGCTTAAATAGTTAGCGACGAAACCTCAAGTGAACGTCAGTCCGGTTGGGCGCCACCGCCCACCAGAAATCGCAGGACATAAAAAGAGGGAAAAGCGAGGCCAAGCGAAGCACCTACTCGTTACGAGCGTACGGCGGATGAACGACGGCGAGCATGGCGACGCATTCAATGTCACGGAAGGGGAAGTGGACGGTGCGTACCCGGCGCGCGCTCGGTGGGGAGGCTAGCCGTTGTCTGTTGCGGAGTTTGGCTTGTTTTGTGCAGAGAGAGGCAACACGCAAAACATATCCTTCCTTCGGTGGTCTCGTACGACAAAAAAATGTGCTAAAAATATGGCGAGCTTCAACGCAAGGGAACATAGTCTATGTGACGACGAGCCGGCGTCCCGTGCGAGAGCCCGGTAGCAGGCACCATGAGTAGGGTAGACGTGCCTCCACCTAGATGTCTACATACTTGGGGGGGGGCAACCAGCGTTGGACTCGGGAGGAGTGCTCCTTGTACTTTTGTTGCTCGCTGTGCTCCCGCAAAAATCTGACTTCGAGTACGTACTACTCTGTAGCAGCGGCTGTTCCCCCGAGGCCAGAGACTAGTTTTTTTTGTGATTTTTTGGTCTGTTTCTTTTGTGTGCAAGACTCAATAACCACAAGAGCTGCAACCTAACCCATCTGTCCCCCCCCCCTCCTCGACCCCTCAACCCCGGCAGATGGAAGAGGAGGCTCTCACGGCGAGGATAATACACTACTTCAGCCTCGGAGTGCTTCAGCTGCCGGACGGAACCACGCTGCGCGCGTACCTGGCGCAGAAGCTTGACTGTGATCCGATGCGAATCACCAAAAAATTTACGGGAACCAACTGCCTTGGAAAGCGGGTTTATCACTCCTGCGAACGGACCACGGCTACGTACGAGGTTGCCAAGCAGGCGGTAGAGGAACTAGCGGAGCTGGAGGGGAGATTTAGGTCTCGGCTCGAGCGCAACAAGGAGAAGCGAACAGGCATCCTTGGAATAGAGGTGAGCGCAACACGACAAGCGAAGGCATCTCCCGAGATCCCGCACACGTCTGTGTAGTTGGGAAGTGCAGCAGCAGCAATATCGGCAGTATCATCGTAGCACGCACACACGTGTACAGCTGGGTACCGATGTGGATGGGAATATAAGTAACTAAAAAATCTCATGTTGATATAATAATAGTCCTTAAAGTTTAGTCCAAAGTGGTATATGATGTCACCGTTGCTCAACTCGAGCTTTCATTCGTTTAGCACCACACTCCCGAAATGTGGACACAACACTTGGAAATAGTGTGAAAAATTTATCTCGGACAAAAACAAGCCTGGAAAAAAGATGAAGTCAGTCTCCAATTTCTATGGTTCAGCTGTTTCCAGACTGGGCAGCACCTGTTTGCCTGTGTGAGTAGTACCACAGCAGTCCTTAGGCCATTGGCGAAGCGTAGGGGCGCTTGTGCCTGGCCAAAGAGCGTAGCTGCACCAGCTCTCCAGCAAGCAAGGACGTAGCGGGCACTGTATTACCCCCCTCTCCACGTGTGCTCGCGCGCTGCGCCGTAGCTACGAGAGGTACGGGCACGTTGCGGCGATAATAGACAAGTTTGGCTTTTTTTTTTTTTTTTCCGTGTAGAATCGAGTGGTGTATTAAATAGTATGACGAGTACGTTTGTGTATCCCGGCACAACTCGTACTTCCATTAATTGTGACCAATTAACTGCTTCGGCGCGTGCGTACGCAGTTTTGAAGGGGAACAAGCAGCAACACGTACTTTTCCGTTCCCCTCGTACGAACTTGCTACTTGTACGAGCTCTCTTGCCCTTGGCCACTTCTTACTTGGTTGGGCGGTGAAGTTGTTTCACTATGTTCGTATTGCTAGTGATGTGCTCCTGTTCGCTTGCGTGCAATGGCTTGGTTCTCAGTTGAAGTACTGAGTAGTAGATCGTCGATAGTCACAACATGTGATATTTTACGTCCCCTGTGTCCTGTGTCGGGGTCTGATGACCTCATTTTGACTTGGAATAGCCGTCTTTTACGTCTGACGTTCCCTTTCGTTGTGGTTGTATTATTAAGTACGCACGAGCTTTTGTGTGCTTTGGACAGCGGTGACGATGATTGATGACTCAACCACTTGGGCTCAATTGAAGTCATCCGTGAGCTTTCTGTGTTTGTGGTGGGGTCTGCCCGAATCTTACTATTTATTTAGACTATACTATTAATAGGTATTGACAGCAGTAGTATGTACGTGGTATGCCTTTTTATGCCTACTATTAATATTCTAGTCTAATCTTGTAAAAAATATTTCAAGGACGTCAGCCGTGAGTTCGACGAATTTCAGGTCAATTCGTACTCACTTTGTACGTACTAGTTGTGTTGTGCGTGTGGCACTCGTTTTTGTTTCTGCTGTGTCGAACAAAGGGTGTCACATGATAATGTTACTGCTGTAGGATTGCTTGCAACTACAGGCAGTATGGGCTTTTACCGGGCCTTTGCCTGTTGGTTGGTTGTGTTCTATATTTTACTGTTGTTCTATATTTTACAGCTCAGCCCGTAAGAGCGTTTACCCTCAGCTACGCTCTGGACAAGCCGTGTGGTCACAGGTGTCTCCTTCCTCCCCCGGTAAATGCCTTCATTTTTATCGCGCAAAAGGGTTCAGCGTTCCCACTTCTCAGCTTTTAATTATTCGAAATGATGGATTTTTTGCTAATCACGCTCTGGCGCTTTCCGCTCGTCTTTTTTTTCGCAACTATAATTTGCGTACACAACTAACGACAGCCGGGGCTGTTAACGAACCGGCGCCCCGCGTCCTCTGTGAGCGGAGCTTGTACACGCTATGTAGGTATCGTACTTATTGTTGCGCGGCTTCCATCATGTAACGGCGAGCATGTATTTCGTATGTAAAGTTTTCCGCTACCTTCCACCGACGGGAACAAGCGACTCCTTTACGCTCAATTACCCCCCCTCGCCCCTCTCCCCATCATCCACAACCTCCGCCCCCCATCCCAGGCGCGTCTGCTGGGTAACCGAGACGCCAATTTAGACCCAAGAGGGGTCAAAATTAGCGCTTCCCCATCGGGTGGAAGCGGAAGCAGCGCGTCCGCTGCCTCCAACCCCGCCTCCGCATCATTTGTTTCGGGGGCGGCTTCGGGACCGGGCTCGATCTCATCCAGCGCGGGCGCAGCAGCGGCGTGGAACCCACTATCGCAAGGGTATGCGTTACCGACTGGGTACCACCTACCGACCTCGCACAACGGGGTTTTCGGCGGACCGCCGGTGGTTTCGGCGTTGTTGCCAGCGCTTCCGGGGAGAGGCGGGGCGCAGGGGGGGGAAGGGGGTCCGGCTCTACATGGGTTCAGGATGCCGCCACCGGTGGCCGTTTCTGGGGCACATTCTTCGCCTCCCGCGGTTCGGTCACCGACGGGGCCTCACCACCGGCACCAGCTGACGGCGGCGGTGCTGCAGTCGCACCAGCTCCAGCAAGCCGCGGCGTACTCGAGGTCTCAGCAGCAGGCGGTGGTGGCGGCGGCCGCTCAGCAGTTTTCGGTTGTGTCGGGGGGCGGGGGGGCTGCGTTTCACTCGGGCTCAGCGACTGTTGCCGCGGCTGCGGCGGCGGCTGGTGGGCTTGGAGCGATTGTAGCGTCAGCTGCGTCATCGGCGGGTGCATCGGCCGATATCAGAACAGCGAGCGGGTGCTCGGTGTCCTCCACCCTCGGCATGGTCGCGGCCCGGCAGTCGGCCATGTCGGTGGTGAAGGGCAGTGGCGAGCAGCAGCAGCAGCAGCAGCACTCGTCCTGTGAGCTCATCAAGTCGACTCAGCAGCAGCTGCCGCCACCGCCTCCTCAGCTACCGCCTCCACCACACCAGCAAAGCGGGGGGGGTGCGGTCGCGGCAGCTGCCGCAGCAGCAGCAGGAGGAGCGCCTGGAGGCATTCACGCGCAGGCGTACTTACGCACAGCGTCAGGCCAGATGCATAACCCTTACTGGCCGTACCAAACCCACCCAGCTGGCGACCAGCAAGGGCGAGGGGGGGGGGGATACTTGGAGTACGGTACCACGGCGCCTCATGGGTACCACCAGTCGCCTGCGCCGCATGTTGCGGGGTTTCCACAATTGCAGATGGCACACCCTCTTCAGCAGCAGTGGCTGCACCAACAGCAACGGTTTTCTGCTGGTGGAGGCGGGGGTGGAGCGGGGGGGATAGTTGTTGGAGGCGGCGGTGGGCCGCCGTCGTGGCCGCAACAGCAGCAGCAGCTGCAGCAACAGTTTGCTGCCGCGCAGGTGAGGCTACCCCTGAACGCGGCTTCACCAACATCAACTTCGACCGCGCTAAGCATATCGCGGACCGTTCGGTCGGGCTCTGGGAGCAGCAGCAGCGGTGGCGGTGGCGGCACCAGTAGCAGCGGGGGCGGTAGCGGCAGCGGGAGCAGTGGAGGGGGAAGCGGAGCCAGCAGCAGCAGCCAGGCAACCTCCTCCTCGCCCACCCGAGAGTCGCGTTCGTCATCGCCCGCGTCCGCGTGCTCTACTACCGCGAAAGGTGACAGCGTCAGCGACGAAACGCCGACCCCGACTTCTGCGTTGCTGTTGCTTCGATCGCGACATCGTGCTCCGATTTGCGGCGCCGAGCTTCAGGTTTCCGAGCATCAGATGTCGCAGGGTGGCGATGGCAACGGTGGTGGTGGTGGGGGTGGTGCGTCGTCTGCTGATGCCGCGGCTGTGGGCAGTGCCGAGGGAGACACTGTGACCTCCACAATGGCCTCCCCCCGCGAGCTCCAGCAGATGTACTCGAAGGGCGGCTCTGGAGGGCGAGGGAAGAATGGTCGCCGAAGTCATCGCCACCACCATCACCACCGCCACCGTCACCACCGCAACAACGTCGATGCTGACGGTGAAGGCGATGGTGGGAGTAGCCGCGCTGGCAGCCCTCCGGCAACGCTGTCGCGCAGCGGCCATGGTACTGGTGTCGGCGCGCGGAGCAGTTCCACGATTATGAGCAGCAGTGCGGCGAGTATGAGCAGCAGTGCGGCGAGCATGAGCAGTAGTTCCCTGAGCATGGGAGGCACTACTGTGGACGGGGGTTCCGGGGCCAGCAGCAGCAGCAACGCGGGGGGGTCGAGGAACGGGTCTGGCTCTGACGAGCAGCCGCGACACAAGGGTGGAGGAGGGAACGGGGAGGAGGATGTCGCCGGAAGGGTTGAGTCCTCGGGGTCTACCTCTGGGAGCGAAAGCAGCGGGGAGGTGAGAATACTGCGAGGCGTTTTTTTTCATGCACCGGAGGGGAGAGGGGGGGGGGGGGGTTCTCGAGGACCAACCCCAACCTAGACCGTGAGCCATTTTTTTCGCCGGTTTTTTTCTGTGGGAGGAGTGTCTCGTGTTTGTGTACTTTTGTGTGTGGAAATGTACACCTGGTATAGGTATGTACTAGTGGTACTCCCGATTTATGCCAGTTGCTGGCCGGTATGGCGGACAAAAACAAATTGGCGCTGTATCATAAAAAAACAAAATAATAACAGGGCAGCAGTACGGCAGTGCAGCAGGATGTGCGGTAGTAAAGGACAGAGGAGTGCAGCAGTGGGGACGGTGGTAATCCCAAGCATCAGTGGGAGACCGGTATTTTAGAAACAAAAAAGGTTCACCTCCCACAGGACGAAAAAAGACTCCCACGTACGGAACGGCCCATTCACCCACCACGGACGACGCTTTGCACCCTCCACCCACCCACCCACCGACCAATAAACCTTTACTACATACAGCAGTGCAGCAATGCAGCAGTACGTAGAGCAATACACCTGACAGGCGAGCAGCAACCGATTCGTTGTTTACAGCGCTCTCGGGCTGGGCGGGATTTGCAATTGTTTACTATTCCCCGCCACGCCGGGGGCCAAGCGAGCCGTCCCCGGGAGGGCGATTTCCACGCCCCCCCCTCGCCGAGGTGGGGCGCCGACGGCCGTTGTTTCGCCGGCACGTTGCTGTGCGGATGGGACGTGGCGGCACCGCGAGGCCGCCGGAGGCCGAGTGGAGCTCGGGAGTCGCAGCTTGTTTTGGGGGGTGTTATAACCAAGATATTTTCAAAGATGCACAAAAACCAGGGCTTTTCACGGGTCATGACCCGACCCGCGGGTCGGGTCAAGGGGGTTTCAAAATATCGCGGTCGGGTCGGGTCGGGTCATTACGTTTTAAAATCTTACGGGTCGGGTCGGGTCAAGAGGTTTTCAAAATCTCGCGGGTCGGGTCGGGTCGGGTCAAGAGGCTTCAAAATCTCGCGGGTCGGGTCGGGTCGGATCAAGAGGTTTCAAAATCTCGCGGGTCGGGTCGGGTCGGGTCGGGTCAGGTCGGGTCGGGTCGGGTCAGGTCGGGTCGGGTCGGGTCAGGTCGGGTCGGGTCGGGTCGGATCAAGAGGTTTTCAAAATCTCGTGGGTCGGGTCGGGTCATGACCCGCGAGACACGGGTCACTTCGCGGGTCAAGCCATAATGACTCGCGAGTTGTTTTGGGCTGACCCGCGGATCTGGCCGCGGATCTGGCCCGCGGATCCGCCTTTTTCAAACTTACAGCTGAAAGCCATTGATGCCGTGCAGGCGCCCCGCGGGTCGGGCCCGCGGGTCCGCAAATTAAATAGAAGTAATTCCGCTTCCTGCCTCCCTAGTGCCAATGCTCCGATCATATGTCATCACCGCGTGCAGAACAATCACCAGGCAGTACCCCTAGCTACTCGTACCAAGGCATACAGCAGTGTGCCGCGAATCCCGTACTTGAAGCCGTAACAACAGTAGTAATATTACGGTCATACCAGTACGAAATGTGACCAAACGTAAAAAGGCAAGGACGGGCAGTCGTCGTCGAAGCAGCAGCAGCAGCACTGGCAGCAGCAAGCAGCAGCAGCAGACCCCGGATTCTCGCGGATCGCAGCTCCTGCTGACAGACCCACCGCCCCAGTTGTGGGCTTGCTGCCGGAGGCGGCTCGGCTAGGCTGCTTGCCCGGCCTGGAGACTGCACAGATAGAAGATAGATACAGCAGTAGTAGTAGCTAGCCCGAGGATTATCATATCAGTACGAAATGTGACCAAACGTAAAAAAGCAAAAAGAGCAGTCGTCGTCGAAGCAGCAGCAGCAGCAGCAGCAGCACAGCAGCCTGGCAGCAGCAAGCACCAGCAGGAGACAACGCATCCTCGCGGATCGCAGCCCCTGCTGACAGATATACCGCCCCAGTTGTGGGCTTGCTGCCGGAGGCGGCTCAGCTAGGCTGCTTGCCGGGGCCGGAGATTGCACTTATAACTTATAAATACCTCGATCGTCGGGTCGCTCGTCGGGTCGACCCTGTGGTCTAGCGGTACGGGCATGCTCATGCATGTGGGTTGCAGTTTCTTTCCTATTTTTCGCGCGCACACCACATGACATAGTCATCAGCTGCAAACAAAGACGGTAAAAAACCCAGAGAGCACAACATACTGGGCAAAGTACGAGGGACCAAGGACCAACCAACCGAGGTATACATGCTTTGACCCGTGACTTTTCGACTTTGACCCGTGAGAAATGTCACGGGTCAAGTCGACCTGACCCGCATGAAACCCACATCTCGCGGGTCACCCGAATTGTGGCGGGTCGGGTCGGGGGGGGGATAGAAGGATTTCAAAACCTCGCGGGTCGGGTCGGGTCATGAGGTTTTCAGAATCTCGCGGGTCGGGTCGGGTCGGGTCAGGAGGTTTTCAAAATCTTGCGGATCGGGTCGGGTCGGGGCGGGTCAAGACGTCTCGATATTTTCTCGCGGGTCGGGTCGGGTCGGATCAAGACGTCTCGAAACTCTCACGGGTCGGGTCGGGTCAGCCGACCCGACCCGACACGACCCGCCCCGATCCGACCCGACCCGACCCGCGAGATTTGACCCGACCCGTGAAAAGACCTGACAAAAGCGCCACGATCACGACGTTAGCGTATTATATTTTAAGGATATATGTTGTTCTCGCGCGATCGGAGTATCACACACATCTTACAAAGATGAGTTTCGACAAAATGTTCGATCTCACAGCTGGAGTGTATTTTTATTTTCATAATATATCAAGCGCTCAGAGACGGCCCACGTCGTAGCCTGAGTGACCCGAGAAGTTTGGGTGGTTGACGGCAACTTACGCAAGTAGGCTTGTCTGAACACGTCGGCTCTCAGTAGATTTCGATCCACCCGGGTATGCTTTTTCATGCCCCCCTTGAAATTTGTTCGAGTCCCGTACGGATATACTATCGTGACGTATCAAGAGTGGTTTATTATATTATACAAATTGAAATGCTATAAAAAGGCTGAAATAGTCATTAAATTTTGAGACGATTCGGAACAAGTAGATGAAAACGATAGTGGCAAAAACCCAAAGGGGGGGCGGAGGGCGGGGACCCGCTTCCCCCCCCCTTCCCCCCCCCCTCCCCCCCCCCCCCCCCCTTTTTTTTTGCTTTTTTTTTTCGCCTTCCTTCCCCTCCTTACCGATTAAACAGAAATATGCCACATGTCCCCACACACATATGAAGTATGATATAACACTGCGACCTTGTATACCCTCACGACAAACTGTATTAACCCCCCCCCCCCCCCTCCCCCCCCCCAATGATGAAACAGGAACGTATGCTATTACACTGCGACCTTGTGTACCCCCACGACAATTTAATTACCCCCACCCCCCAACCCCCACCAACTTACGGTTAAACAGAAAATACACTCATGAAAATTATGGTATAATATCGGGATCCAGCGATCGCACTGATGAAACACCTACTACTTCGTCCACATCAATGTATTCAATAAGCAGATTAATTATATATATAAAACCTTCTTGTAAACTTTCTTTCTAAGGATTCAACCCTAGCCTCGCTCAGTATTTGTATTCAACCCACACCGTTTATCACAATAATGTATACACATAGTCAAACTATGAATAGTAACGGTATCATAAGTGTATTATGATACCGCTACAACCCAGGTTGGTTATCGCATGTTTATCTTCAGGGATAAATATACATTTGACCATACTTGACAAAAGCCGCGAGGGGGAACGTTGAAATTCCCAAACGTCCCTCGCAACTTCGTTTGTAGCCCCCCGAAACAGTTTTCTCGGCGTACACAAATACGTTTCGCAGATATACGCAACAAGTCCCCCAACCACCGTAAAACAAAACGTATTCGAAAACACCACTCTGAAACAGCACGGAAACGAAGTCTACAAAATCAACCAAAACATTCACATGTAGCAACAACCACGCGGACACAAAATTCTCATAATCATAAGGATGTTCGCACACTAAAACCACATATACGTTCACATACGAAACCCAGTCAAGAGATGGAAACCATATATCCCGGGTTCTAAATTGAGGCCCCTACGCGTCATAAACATCACATAGTCTACATATAGACTTATGCACAAACCTAAAATGCGTCAAAACTGCTCGTTGCTGAATAACAGGTTCATCAAGAACGAACAAACAAAACGAGAGACGGGTAATCACAACAGCGCAAATCATTATAGCATTCGCCCACCACATCACGTCCTTTGTAATTGGTTTTGGGCATCAGCGAACTGGGTCCAATGCATGCCCGTAGTGTCTTAGATGGAGTGAGGAGCGGTAGTAAAAACCATGTGCGCTGCTTGATTTTTTTTTTTTTTTTTTTTTTCCATCCTCCGGCGGGTGGAGAAAAATAAAGCTTTAGCTCACCACACTTGCACGTATTTTCATACGCGTCGTGTGTCGATTTAACTCAGTTGCTTTTTGCTGCTTGATAACCTGATCCTGACCGTCAGTATACTGAACAATCTTCGGGCCGCGTCTCCTCTGTATCAGGTGTGTGAAGAATTTCATTTGTCGTTTTCACTGTTGAAGCAAGCGGTTGCGTTGACATATACTACCTGGTTTGATGTAAAGGAAAGGAACACCACCCAGCGATCATCTACTACACGCTAGGGCATGTTTTCATGAGCACCGCTAACAAGAGCAGACGTGGACCGACATCCACAGGACCACAACATCTTCGACGACGTACGAGGGTTGGGGGGGAAAAACAGGGCGTATAATCGAACACGAGAAAATAATAATGTGAAAAGGAAGTACAGGCAGATATGTTATAACTTCAGTACACCACACTACCAATCTATTACGCAGGACATTTCGTGCCTACCTGACGTCTGCATGATCGCCTGACAACCTCTACCAAACGCAGTAGCATATGCCTAACGGAGTAACGTCATCGAGCGCGGGCACATCAAGCGCTCCTTTCAAAACAATGACGATTTGCACCTCTCACCCTCGTGTTCAATAGTGGTGACATAGCATAACCACATCACCTCGCTTCCTGTATTTGTAATATGTATCTCTGTCTTCGAATTGGCGACCTCAGAGCCCCACATCGGCACAGTAAAATCATGGGCGTAAAATCGTACATGAGCTAATAATAATGGAAAAAGGAATTACGGGCAAATAAGTTAAAATTGCGGTAGACCACACTACCAACCCAATACGTAGGGTATTTCGTACTTACCGTCTGCATGATCGCCTCCCAACTTATGCCAAACGAAGTATGACTAACGAAGTAACCTAAGTGAGCGCGGGTACACCAAGCATGCCTTTCAAAACACGTGACGATTTGCACTTCTCCCCCTCGTGCTCAATAATGGTGGTGACATTGCATGACCACATCACCTCGCCTGTTGTATTTTGCAATATTTATCTCTTTCTTATAATTAGCGATGTCAGAGCCCCACACCGGCACGGTGAAAATCATGGTAATTACATGGTTGTACCTATCGATTGAAATATTCTATCTTGCGATCCATCATGTATGACATGTCATGTACAATAACAAGTTAGGAAGCTACTTCGAGGTATAACATCAAATCTGCTAGAACAATAAACAACACCAGGCAGGTGATATTAAGGGATGTATTATTGCTTCAACCGTCAGATTTGTCCCCTTCAAAGCGGAAACTTCAAGGATTTATAGTTTCCGCGCACATATTGAAGTGTCCCGCCCGCCCCCCGCCCCTCCCGACCCCTCTTGTTCGAACGCCCCACCTAAAATCAAATTCTGCCAGAGTAGTAAACACTACCAGCCAGCTGATATCACCTCATTATCTTTCTAGCCATCCATGCCGTAGCTCCAATTCACTTCCGCCCCCCCCCCCCCCCCCCCCCCCTTTTTTTTTTCGCGTTCCCTCTTGTTGTTCAAACGACCCACCTACAATCGAAATCGGCCACAGGAATAAACACTTGTACGCACTTGATGTCACGTCATTACCTTTCTAGCCATCCATGACGTAGCTTTAATTCATCCCCCCCAACACCCCCAGCGCCCCCTCCTTCCCCACCACCCCCGCACGATCGCCTAGACCTAGCACCACACGTACAGCAAGCCCCTACATATATGCGACCTAAACCTGTTAAAAAACCTTCCCCCCCCCCAATCCCCCCCCCCTCCCCCCTTCTTTTTTTCCCCCCCGCTCCCTCTTGCTCAAACGCCCCACCTAACATCGAAATCACCTCATTATCTTTCTAGAGCCATCCATGCCGCTGCTCCAATTCATCTCCCCCCCCAGCACCCCCTCCTTCCCCACCACCCGCACCATCACCTAGACCTTGCACCGCGCGTATAGCAAACCCCTACATCTATGCGAGCTAAAGCTGTTAAAAACCCTTTTGCCCCCCCCCCCCCCCCCCCCCCTCCCCCCTCTTCGAACACTCCGCCCTCCTAACTGGTTGTACGACTTACAGGATATATACATAATACACTGGTACATTCCTTCCAAAACCGTCAGATTTATCCCCTTAAAGGATTTATAGTTTCCACGCACATTTTGAGTTGCCCCGCCCCACCCCCCACCCGCTCCCTCTTGTTCAAACCCATGCCCCCACGCCCTTCAAAACTCCGCCTTCCCGTCACCGGTTATATGACTTACAGGATACACTTGATAAACTGATGCGTTTCCTTCCACAGCTGTCAGATTTTGTCCGTCAAAAACGGGTTTTATAGTTTCCGCGCACAGACTGACTAACATCACCCTGTTGACCCTGATAGCTACACTGTAGTTCCAAGGAGAGTCGCGACCTATATCCTTAATGAGGACACACAACCCATAATACGCGCGATCGGAGTATCACACACAGCTTGCAAAGATGACTTTCGACAAAATGTTTGATCTCACAGCTGAGTGAATTTTTATTCTTATAATATAGACTATTGTTCTAAAATAATATACCTGGTATGCGAATGCGAATACGTGATCTGAATATCACCGTTGATATGCGTCATGCTATTTCTGTCACTTTTTTTTCGTTGGTTGCTCTGTTCCAGGCTTCGAAACCTGGAGTCTCACAAACGGAAAAACCGTTTTTTTCTTTGTATGATATTTACGATCGTACGAAGATGTAACCGTTTTTCTCGTCCCTAAAAAATGTGCTGTAGTGTACTCGTTTATGCATCATACGAAGATTGTATGTGCAAGTGTGTGGAAATTTGGCTACCATGTACTGGTATCATACGATTGGTGAGTAGATGATGACCCCGTCTCCCCCCTCCCCTCGCTGCGTTCTGTTCGGGCGTAGTCCCTCAGGCACTCCGGACACCTTTTTTTTTACGTTCGGTATCTGATATCTCCTTCGGGGTGGTTCTATGTTTATCCTAATCCCTCCGTCACATGTAATCATTTTTTGATGTATATCCCCGTCGTCTGCAATTTTGTGGCGTAATAAAAACCCGACAGCCCTTGGATCTTTTGTTGATTAATATATACATATCCTCTTTGCATAATCCCTCCGGCACTTGAAAATTTATTTTGACCCGGTTCTCTCCCCTCCAAATATATTTTTTTGTTGGCAGGAGCCGTCTAAGACAGTCTCGGCACAGGCAAGCGGCAGCGGCTCTCCGGCGCGCTCTCCCGCGGCTTCCCAGAGAATGGACGTCGACGGCGCTGGGGGTCTCCTGATGAGCTTCATCGAATCTCTGACGAAGCAGCACCAGCTTGACCAACTTCAATTGCGCCAGCAGAAGAATCAAGCACCTGACCAGCAGTCCCCTCCTCCTCTCTCCCAGCAGCAGCAGAAGAAGAGGTGCCACGAGGGCGATGCCCGCGATGCCCCCCTACAGAAGGAAGAGCGAGCTCTACCTCCGAAACAGATTCGGGCTCAGCAGCAGAGTCAGAGGCCGACGTCTGCCAGCTCGCACGCGTTCCCTCGCATTCGCCACAAGCACGTGGCAAGGATGGAGAGAGAGGCAAGTCTAGCCAAACTTTCAGCGGCGGCGGCTTCTAATGGCGAAAGTGGCAGCTGCGAAGGTGCTTCCACCAGCGGTAGCAGCAGCACCAGCGGTAGCAGCAGCAGCAGCAGCAGCAGCGGAGGCGGTGCCGGGGGGGGGGGGGGGCAACGGGACCTCAAACACCGCTTCGTTGGCGAAGAAACAACGCCGCGTTGGCGAGCTCGCGACGTTACACCTCCCAGCGACCAACAGACGTGGTGGTAGTGGTTCAAGCGCCAGCGGTGGTGGTGGTCGGAGTAGCGGCGAGGGTTGCAGCAGCGGCGGTGGGCGAGATGCTGTCGCCCCCCCACCTCGCCCGCCGTCCACCTCTTCCGGCCTCAAGTCCGGAGCCATCTTTCAGCGACGGGTGGAGTCTAGGAAACGCCCACGGGAGCAAGCGGGGGGGTTGGCTGAACTTTCGTCGATGGCTGCTTCGCCGGCACCACCGCCGCTTCCGGAAAAGTGCGGAGAGGGGCGAGGCGTTTCTGTGGGCGAGGTTGCGGAGGGGGGCGGGGGAAGCAGTAACGGCGATAACGGTGACGGGAGTTTGTCGGAAGGGGGCAACTCGGAGGAGGGGGCGTACGACGAGGATGCGAGGAGCTGGGGGAGTTCGGGGAAGGATAGTGGGTCGACGGAGGAGAGCAATGATGCCTCCGTATCGGACGGGGACTATGGAGGGGGTGACGAGCGATCTAATTCCTTCGAGGAGAGGTTTAACAATGATGGTTACCGGGAGGAGGGAGTCTTGCCGATCCTAGAGAGCAAGTCGGGAGCGAGGCCGGTGGGAGGGGGGGGTGGGGCGGGGGCTGCTGCACCCAAGCGGGCGATGGTTGGGGCTTCATGACACGAAAAATACCCCCCCCCTCGAAGATTATCGTTGACAGTGCTGTAGATGTAGCGATTTGTGGTTTCGTGAGAGCGTTTGAAACCCGATGATCGTGTCGGTGCTGTAAATGTTCGTGATAGCTGCTCTAGGAACTGATTTGATTGACTTTATAGCTGAAATCGACTTGACTGTGAATACACCTTTAAATATTACTCTTTTTTTTTTTGCCTTCCCCGCCCCCCCCCAGCCCTCGCACGCCTTTTTCTTGTGGGAAATCCCCGGGAGGAGGGGGGTATGGGAGGGGAGGGGGGCGGTGGTCGCGTTTGACTGACTGCGGACACGCTCGAAAATTGCCTTTTTCTTGTTGGGAGCCCACGGAAATAGGCATGTGGGAAATGGGGTTTGGGAGGGGACGGAGGGAGGGAGGAGGGGGGGGGGGGGGGCGTGGGAAACGCTTGACTGGCGGCGTAGACGCTCAAGAGACTCGTGCCAGAGAGCTGGGTGGTGTCTACATCCTGTGGCTCGTTTTCGTCTCGTTGATCATGATTTTGGTGGAGATGGGGTGGTTTTTATGTTGTTGTTATTGGTCGAGCGGGGGGGGCGGGGGGGGGGGGGGGGGGGGGGGAAGCGGAGAAGGCCGGCCGTCAGATTTGCTTCTATTAAAATACTGCTATTAATAGTACTACTTATTTCTGCCGCTGTTTGTTTTTCTGGTGCAGTTTTTATGTTTAGGTGCTCACGTTACGGCACTCATGGTAGTTGTGGGTTTGGCGACAGTACCTGGTACAGACGTGCCCAACGTTTAGGAAGTGTAGAGAGTACGGGCAGAGGGGGGGGACGGGGGACGGGACGTCCCCTAACGATTTCGTCCGGAACATTAGTTTTCGGGTGTTGGCATGAGGACACCTGGGAAGGGGAGGGCGGGGGGGGGGTCGGGGGGCGAGAAATGACGTATTCCATGCAGAATTTTTGCTGTGTTCGTCGGTTTTATGGCAGGGTTGGGGCGCGCTGCAGTATATTCTGGCTGGCGGTGCGCAACCTTGAATAATTGATTTGGCCTTGCTTGGGTAGCCTCCCCCCCCCTTGAAAAACACGCCTCCTTTAAAACCGCGAGAACTTCCACGGTGTGGAATGCTCAGTTTGTGTGTGTTTTGTTGTCCTCTTCGGCGTGCAACCTGTATCAGCGAACGCGGAAGCAGAGAAAGTGAGAGAGAGGGATCGGAGGCGGCATGATAGTAATATGATAGGAAGGAGGTGGGGCGCGGGAGGGGGCGTGCCTGGTTTTACGTCGACACGGCGCTTGCTTGGTTGGTGGCAAGGCGGTGGGAGATGTGACAACCGTTTTGGCAGAGCTTAGAGAGAAGATTGCTCGTTGTCCGTTCGCTATTCGAGTTTCATGCGGTGTAATCCGCTTAGTTTTGCCTGCGGCGTGTGATGGATCGGTGTACGTGCACTTCCCGTCGCATGAGTCTGTAGAGCACTCTACTTTCTTGGTGACGCGAGAAACGTGCCTTCTTTATCGCCCCTCATATCGTTTGCTTGCGGCTACGCGTGGGCCTAGCTATGGCGTTCTTGCCACTGCTTGCTTCATTCCTGGTATGGTCGTTATGTGTTAGGCTTGTTCTGCTGTTGTTCCTGCCGATTATACATAGCTCCATAGATAAGATATGCTGTACTTTTGGGGTTATTTCTTACTCTATTTGATTGATGGAATTGAGATATTAATATAATATACTCACTTAGAAGTAGTTGAATAGGCAGTAAGGTGTAAAATGCGGAGGGGGGAGGGGCGGGCGGGGGGATCTTATGTGAACGTCACTCGCTTGGTGGGTTGTGGCAACAACCCCCATTTTGGTGGATAGCTCCGGTGCCATTGCAGGATGGGATGGCCAGGAAACCAGCCGTAATAATGAACTTGATGGTTCGAAACCACCAGTAAAAACCATCCGTTTACGGTTTTCAGTTACTTTTCTGTGTGGCCTCATTATCCTCATGAGGGAACACATTTCATTCTTTTTCGTGCAAACACACAGCAGTTGTTTGCCAGCGTGTTCATTGCGATCAATTGCATAGCCTTAACCACCTTTTTGCTGTATTTGCAATTCGTCTCTGTCTCGTAGCTTGTGACCACAGCATGACAGCAGTATTAATAGTAGTAGTAGTAGCAGAGCTCGTCCCTACAGGAGGCATCGGCAAGGACACTGGTACACCTGGTTGTGCTGGATGTACGTATGGGTGGAAATATCAGTTTCATAAGAACACACTACTACCTTGTCTTGGTGCCTGCTATCTCATAATACAAGGTTTGTGCGCTGACGCGCAACGCTGAGTTGACGCGATTACAAGACTATCGGACAATGGAAGGGGCGGTCGAAGCGAATTTATTGTTTGGTCATGATTCTAGTATCAAATAGCGCTAACATTACGCCTTTCATGGTGCTATACGTGTATCGTGCGCGGACCAAGGCAATAATGCGGCGTTTCTAGGGTTCCAACCAAATACCAAATACTACTGCGATTCTAATGCAAACAGCGGCAACACGAGGCGAGCGAAAATATCAGAGCCGGGGGCCAGCGAATGAAAATGCAATCCTCCGCATAAATTTTGAAAGTTCCTTAACATAAACCCCTTTGGAGCCCCAAAACCCCTTTGGAGCCCCAAAACCCCTCCCTATACTAATTATAAGTAAATTTACCCCAAAAACGGCTTTCCGGTTGTAAAGTGGCGTTTTTTATTTTTCCCCTTGGTTCTCCCTCTAGGCGCGAAAAAAAACTATTTTACAAATTTTGACTAACGTCTGCTGTGAGTACGACCGGTTGAATGGTTGAAAGTCAACTTTGTAATTTGCGTATGGTGGATCAGAATCTATGTTTCGCTATTAATAATACACAGACAGTAGTTGGCACACAATTTACGTAGTAAGGTCGTTCGCGCGCGTTATGTATTTGATCCTCATGAAAGATTTTAGTCTATTGGTCGGTGACTCCCGTGGATGTTGTCAGGGTCAACAGGACGATTTTCCATACTAGTCATTCTGTGTTAAGATACGGCCTCGAAAGGCCTGTAATTATCCAAATTTGAGATCATTTGGATGGGTTTCGTATGATAAGGTTGGCGTTTAATATTCGGGAAAGTTGGGAATGAAATAGATCGGAGGCACGTGCCTCCGATCTCAGAAGCTATCCGGGGCTCTGGTGGAATCGAACAAAGCAACGTCTCTACCAAGGAAAAGAAAGTGAGTACTCTCCGAGGACCTGCTCAATTAGCAGACCGGCAGGAGGGCACTCTGTGTCCCCACCTATAAACTTACATGTGGCGTCGACGGCAGGACCGAAAAACCTATAACCTTACAGCGTACTGAACATATATTGTTGACGCGTGCTATACGATAAAGAAGTTAGTAGCACCCACGGTAAAAAACTTTTGTTTTTCTGGTTGACCGGGCTCCTCTGCCCTCTGAAATATCTTCGCACAGTTAGTGCCAGTCTTTTTTTCTTTCCTTTTTTGTTCATCCCCTGTATTTTCCTCGCGCTAAAACCTCGCCCTCCCTCCCAGCAGTAACTCAGATCCGGGGTCACATAGCGGGCCCTTCTCCCCCCTCCCCACTACGGTACGCCCCTTCATCTTTATCTCGAGGAGAATTCAGTATTTTCTTCCCTCCTCGCCGACTCGCGTCGAATCGTACAGTCGTCTTGTTTCGCAATAATAGTGTGAATGTTTTGTGTACCTATTAATAGTGTAGGTCACGGCTTTTGTCATAAGACAGGGTTGCACGTTTTCATATACTGAAAGCAAGTCAGTTTTTCCTTGGGTTATAGGTATGAAGTAGAAGAAGGCAAAATAGAGCCGGTGCACCTTCACCGCAGATTGTTGTAAGAGTATTGGGCGGAGTCACAGAATGTTATCTGCAGGTTTGCCAATTGAGCAGGTCCTCGGAGAGTACTCACTTTCTTAGCCTTCGCAGAGACGTAGCTTTATTCGATTGCACCAGAGCCCCGGATGGCTTCTGAGATCCGAGGCAAGTGCCTCCGATCTATTTCCTGACTATCCCGAATACAAAACGCCAACCTTATCATGCGAAACCCATCCAAATTATCTCAATTCGGATAAATACAGGCCTTTCGAGGCCGTATCTTAACATTGTGTCTATTGTAAGAGTACTGTCAATTATTATTATTAATTCATTTGCCATCTTCTGACAATGTAGCGTGAGTGTCAAAAACCATAAAACATGGTGAAAGAACACATCCAGATGAAAGCGTGAAACTTAAATTATTAATAGTATCATTTTGACGTCCACCTTTTTTAAGCGCGAGTCCGTACTGACTGGGGAATGGTATGTTCTTGAAGCGGTTTTTGTTTGACCGGTATCCTACTTGAATCAAATCATTCGAAACCAGCACCCGCCACACAGCGTGAACCCCCCCCCCAACACAAGACCAAGGCGACACGACGTCCGGTGCTATTTAATACTGTATTACCTTTAAAGCTTCGTTTGTCGACGACTCAGAGTTACACGCGCGCGACCGGCTACAGCTTTTTGTTGTTGTTCTTTAGGTTGCGCGATTATGCACACCGCCCTTTCAGCACCGCACTTCCAAAACACGGGGGAAAACTCTGGGATTTGAAATAGGACATTTGTGGGGGTTGGAAACAGGTTAATTAGGTAACCATTATCACACTACGCCGACAAAAGTTCTACAACAACTACTACTACTACTGTAAGTCCACTTCATTCTCAGCTTGTAAAGATTGACGCTCTAGTGTGGGTAAAGGAAAATGTGTATGTCTGTCTGTCCGTCCGTCCGTCTGTCTGTCTGTCTGTCTGTCTGTCTGTCTGTCTGTCTGTCTGTCTGTCTGTCTGTCTGTCTGTCTGTCTGTCTGTCTGTCTGTCTGTCTGTCTGTCTGTCTGTCTGTCTGTCTGTCTGTCTGTCTGTCTGTCTGTCTGTCTGTCTGTCTGTCTGTCTGTCTGTCTGTCTGTCTGTCTGTCTGTCTGTCTGTCTGTCTGTCTGTCTGTCTGTCTGTCTGTCTGTCTGTCTGTCTGTCTGTCTGTCTGTCTGTCTGTCTGTCTGTCTGTCTGTCTGTCTGTCTGCCTGTCTGTCTGTCTGCCTGTCTGTCTGTCTTTTCGCATCTCTTCAGTTCTGGGATTATATTTGGTGACAGACGATCATGTACTTCAAAGTATTACTTTGCTACAGATGGCCCTTAATTTTTTGGGGCTGACCCTTTTAGCACCGCAGTCCCGGCATGGCGGCAAAAACACTTGGATTCATAATACGATAATTGTGGGAGTTCGAAATGGGTTAATGTTATGGTATGTCATGCATCGTTGTGTTAGCCTGAACTCGTTATGTATTGAACTTATATATGGAGGGAAAGGAAATATTCATAGTCGTACTAGATAAAATATGAGAGGGCGTGGGGAAAGGAAATGGGGAAATGGTTGGCAGAAGGTCATAGCTAATACTGCTTTATGGAAGGGTGTTCGACATACATACATCGGAACGGCATCTACGCCATATTTGTCGGAGGGCAACAACAATACTAAGATTAAAAATTAACAATACACTGTCATACAGCTGTGAGATCGAGGGGTTTGTCGAAACTCGTCTTCTCAAGCTGTGTGTGATGCTACGATCGCGCGTGTTGCGGGGTGTGCATGTCCTCGCGAACGGCATAGGTCGACGACTCCCCGTAGTACTTGGCTAGGTATCTAGTACCAGGGTCAAAAGGGCGATGCAATGACGTTCGGTCTTTAATCAATCTGTGCACGGACACTATGCTATAAACCCCGTTTGGAGGAGGACACAATCTGACGGCTGTGGAACGCACCCGTTTATTACACACACCCCGGTACCAGGTGCATATGTAGTTTTGATAAATTATCGTTCCTTATCGTCATTTTTCCTCTTTGAAGTCCAGTTCAACATGGTCAGATCATATATGGCGGGCCGGATCGGATCAGGGTAGTACGGCCCGACGTGTGATATTTTGAAAACCTCCCGACCCGACCCGACCCGACCCGACCCGACCCGACCGGACCCGACCCGCCCCGCCCCGCCCCGCCCCGCCCCGCCCCGCCCCGCCCCGCCCAGACCCGACCCGACCCGACCCGACCCGACCCGACCCGACCCGACCCGACCCGACCCGACCCGACCCGACCCGACCCGACCCGGCCCGTAAGGTTTCGAACACCTCCTGACGCGACCCGACTCGACCCGTGATATTTTTTAAACCTCCTGACGCGATACGCGGGTCGGGCCATGACCCGAACAAGAACCGGATTGAATCGGATTAAGGTCCTCAGAAGTCAGAAGAAGGAGTATGACGGCAAAGCATGCGATTCTGGAATGCAAACGACCGCACCCTGTCAGTCCATTAGTAATGCCACAGGTCAGCGCCGGTGTCGCTACCAGGTGCTCGTGTCGTTAGAAGGCATTCTTTTATCGGGTGGGACTAACATGGCCCGATCCCCCTGAGACGAGACCTTGTAGTCCTAGACCTGCAGCACCAACTTTCAGGCCAACTTACAGGCCACACGCCTTTCTTTGGTGCTTTAGTGTTTGCGGGCGAAAAGAATTTTGTCGGACCGACCCCAATAGACCACACGTCCATTTTGATTGGCCAACCCTAATTCCACCGCACACCCTGATCCCACCCCTTACAATCTCGGGCTAGGTTAGGGCTTAAGCTTCTGGTTGTGAGGCGGGACATATTTCCGCCTGGAGACCATGAGTTCGCAAGCGCGAACCGTGATTGTGTGGCTTGCAACTAGTGCTGTAGTTCTAGGATGGCATGTAGCCGCGCCCGGTCTTGACGATGAACTCGTTTCGTCGGAAGGCGTTATTTTAGGGAGGGGGGAATTAACATGCCCCGAACCCCCGGAGGTTCGCCCGCGCAACCCCGCCGGGGCGCCGCAAGTTGACTCAAGACGCGTGCTACGATAGAGGTGCACCACTTTTTCTCTAATACTACCTCTCAATTTGGGAGCTTAAGACCTCTCCCAAAGAACTGATTTGGAGAAAAAATAAAACTGCTATATACCGGATGAAAAATCCCATGGCTTCGGTACACAGCAAGAATCATGCAAAAAAAAATTGCCCATTTTTTTTTTTTTCAACGATGTTGGGTTAAGGAGCCCCGTCGTTCAGAAAACAAATAGCCAAAAAATGGTATACCTCTGTCGTAGCATGCTTCCCAGATAATATACAAGTGTTAGGGTTTTAGTACTGGGATGCGGGTACGCCGTGTGGTCCCCGTGTGGTTCCGGCGTGAGACGTGATATTGCTCTCTGTACGACCAGTATTCTACGCCAGCCGAGCGTCGGGCGGGGTGAGACAGCGGACACTGAGAACGGCCGGGGGTAAGCGACGAGCTTCTCCACACCCCCCTGGAACGATATATATTGAATGTGTAAGTGGTATAAACGGGTATAGCCGAAATTGGCGCCCAAACGTTGGAGGTGTCTATCAGGAGCAAGAAAGGGTGCTTCGGGTCGAAAAGGAATTCGTGGTCAATGGTCAGATGACCAAGACAATCAACAATCGAGTGCGCTCCCCCCCCCCTCTTCTTGAAGCAACGGTCACGTCGTCCGCGATATCAGCAACGCGATACCGTAGTCCCATCGGAGGTGATCATGCCGAAGGATACACCTCCAAGGCCGACCATATGCCCCGCAGGGAGTGGCCTCGGGCGGGCGGGCGGGCGGGCGAACCGGGGGCGTCTGCCACAGAACAGTCCGCGGCTCCGTACCGCGTAAAGAGGTTAATACTGGAGACCCCAAAAAATAGGAGGATCCCCCTCCTCGAGCAACGGGTTGTTAGAGACATCCGGAACGAACGCGGTGCTGTCACCCCGTGGAATGCTATTAATAGCACAGTGAAGGGCACGCGCCGCAGGTGAACAATGCGCCTAGCAGGGGCCGGGCTCGGGGAGGGCACGGGGGGAGGGGGTGGCTACAACCCCGTCAGCGGCACCACCGAGCCGCTTCAAGAGGGCAATAACACCCCCCCGAAACTT
This sequence comes from Undaria pinnatifida, assembly GCA_012845835.1. NCBI lineage: Eukaryota > Phaeophyceae > Laminariales > Alariaceae > Undaria > Undaria pinnatifida. Next base: position 2,105,057 of record JABAKD010000017.1, on the reverse strand, counting down.
GAAGGGTCCCTCTCCAGGAGCAACAGGATGTCACCACCACAAGGAATGAACGCGGTGCCGTACGCAATCCCATGGATGGCTAGCACGCTGAAGGGTGTACGCCGCCGGTGGACGGCAGGGCACAGGCTCGGGGGGCGGGGGCGGGGGTGAGGGCAGGTGGAGGGTGCCGCAACCCCGTCAGCGGTACCATCGTAAGTATTGCGGCACATGCCGCGGTAGAGGTCTCACCTAAATACTTCCGAAAGGTGCCCCCCGCCCCCCCCTTGAGGAGCTCTTTGTCACACCCTGAAACCTGACGTTGAGCGAAAAAGTATTCTTTTCTTCACGAGATGGGCAATCCCACGGCCTAGATGTGTTCGAACCAAAGAGTCTTACTACGGTAGCCCCCCCAACCTTTCTTTAACGAAATCGCCGATTTTGAAACCAGCTCCCGGCCGCGTCTCCTGAAATACAGCGCCCCTCGCCCCCCCGACGTTATCGTTCGATAAACATTTGCATACATGAAAATATTTGGGGATGTTTTTTTTCATCTCCTAGCATCCTTCCTCGTGTCTAGCAGCCACGAAACGTTCGTTAGAGAAAATCGCCGGTTTTGGGGGGGGGGCTATCGTAGAATCAGTTCAAACTAAAAACTATTTCAAGGATGTTTGGTGGTTCCCTCGTGCAAGGCGCCCCGCCGTTCGGAACCAAAATAGGCCAGCAAGCGCTACTGCTACTTCCGTAGCAGGAGGCGTCTCACCACCCAGCTGGGCGCTTTTCCCAGAACGGGACCAAAACGGCGCCGGAAACGGCGGGCTTCATATATATCACGGGGTGCTACGTACAGAGCGCGGGGTAGCAGATGAATAACGAGGCAGTAGCCCCTCAAAATGGTGTGTCGCTGTACCGCGTAAATAGGTACCGCGATCCACAAACGCGTGAGCTTGTGCACGACGAAAGAAGTTTTTTTCTCGCTTTATTTTTAGCGGCCCATTCTCCCACGAAACCTCCCTTACAACCCGTGGTTATGAACACATCAGGTACACGTATGTTGTCCTCGCTGAAACAAACACACGAAAAAAACAACTAGTGTAAGGAAGTGGACAACAGTTTTTACCTTGTCCTGTTGCGCTTGGGAAGCAAGAAATGTTCGAAGAGAATGCAGCTTGCAAAGCTGAGTATGGATCACTCAATTATTAGTCGAATTTCCAGATGACGTATTTGAAAATTTGATAGCAGAACATGATGTATATCATATTTTGTTACTGGAGTATTTTGTATTATATGTGACCTAAACCTCTTCAAAACCCTCCCCCCCTCCCCCCCCCCCCTCTCTTCCCCGTTCCCTCTTGATCAAACTCCCCACCTAACATCGAAATCTGCCAGAGTAATATACACTTCCACGCACTTGTTATCACCTCATGATCTTTCTGGAGCCATCCATGACGCTACTGCAACCCCCCCCCCCCCCCCCCCAACGCTCCCCAACGCCCCCTCCTTCCCCACCACCCGAAATATCGCCTAGACCTAGCACCACGCGTATAGCAAACCCTTACTACATCTATGTGACATGATTTTTTCGCCCCTTACCCCCCCCCCAACGTCCTTAAAAACTCCGCCCTCCCCTCGCCGGTTATTCGACTTACAGGATTCACTCTGATAAACTGATGCATTTCCTCCCACAGTCACAGCTGTCAGGTTTTGTCCCCCTCAAATAGTTTCCGCGTACAGACTGACTAATATCACCGTGTTGACCCTGATAGCTACACTGTAGTTGCAAGGGGAGTCGCCGACCTATATCCTTAATGAGGACACACAACAACCAGCAATACGCGTGATCGGAGTACCACACACAGCTTGCAAAGATGACTTTCGACAAAATCTTGTCCAGCTGGAGTGTATTTATATTTGTGAAATATTACATCCTGTCATATACTTAAAATTATTTGGAAAACAAATCGAGTTTTTTCGTACTAAGATTCGTAGTCGAAACCGTCGGTGGGTCGTGATCCCACTTCTCTCTTCGTGAGCAGAGTGTTCTCACTGTTGAACTAGGACGGCGGAGTGAGTGACAACACGGGCTGATACAGCAGGCCGTTGACAGAGGGAGAGGCAGGAGAGGATGAGAAGAAGTCCCAGAGATGCAAGAAGCACCAGTGCCAGGACGTGAGTGAGAGCGGTGGGCGATCAGTTGTCGGTGCTCCCTCAGCTCTCGAGTAAAAGGAACAATCCAGCGGAGCCTTTCAAAGTTCCTCTGCGGGGAATCCGCTAGGCGGTGTATCAGCCGTGGAGGATCCATCAGCGGAACGTGGAGGGGAAGGCTCCGTGGCGTGTTCTAGACATGACAAATCTCCCGTGTTCCCCAAGCGACCCTTCCCGAAACAATGTCTGGAAGGTCGAAGGGGTTTCCACATTTTCCCTTGGCGTGTTGGTTCGGGGACATGGTATCCACAGTAGTACCAGTAGTAGTCATCAAACAAACAAGAAACATTAGGGTGCACATCTGAGACTTCGGGGTTACTGACAGTGTCAGGGTCGGCTGCATAGTCTATAGGGCTATTAATAGGTAGGGAACCGACCGACAGCAGCATCATCAGACAAAAATACGAAAACAATCAAGGCCGAGAAAAGCCCAAAAAAAGGGAAAAGAAAAGAGAAAAAAAAAAGAAAAACAAGAAAACGATTAAAAAACTAGTAGTGGTGACATTGCATGCCCACAATTGCATGCCCACATCGCCTCGCTTGTGTTCGTATTTGTTTTTGTAAGATGTATTTCTGTCTTAGAATTGGTAAGCTCAGAGCCCCACATCGGCACGGTGAAAATCATGGGCGTAAAATCGTACATTTGAGCCAATAATGATGGGAAAAGGGAGTGCAGGGAGCACAGGCAGATATTATGTTAAAAATGCGGTAGGCCACACTACCAACCTATTATTATTACGTAGGGTATTTTGTACATAACACAGACGATTCGCACTTCTCCCTCTCGTGCTCAATGGTGGTGACATTGCATGACCACATCACCTCGCCTGTTATATTTTGCAATATCATACTCCGAGTATTATGTATCTCTCATATAATTACGAGCAATGTCAGAAAATAATGGTAACTACATGGTTGTACGTACCCATCGATTGAAATATTTTGTCTTGCGATCCATGTACAACAACAGCAAATTATGAAGCTTTGACACGTTGTTTACCACACCCAAATATTGTGTTACATACCATATCTAACATCAAATCTTCTAGAATAGTTGGATGCGAAAGCAACTGAGTTAAATCGACACACGACGCGTATGAAAATACGTGGAAGTGTGGTGAGCTAAAGCTTTATTTTTCCCTGTCCGCCGGAGGATAAAAAAAAAAAAAAAAAAAGTAAACAATACCAGGCAGGTAATATAAAGGGATGTGTTCTTGCTACAACCGTCAGGTTTGTCCCCTTCAAGGAGTAATACTTTCCGCGCACATATTGAAGTGTCCCCCCCCCCCCCCCCCCCCACCCGATCCCTCTTGTTCAAACGCCCCACCTCTAATCAAAATCTGCCAGAGTAGTCAACACTACCAGCCGGATGATATCACCTCAATATCTTTGTGGCCATCTAACATCAAATCTACCAGAATAATAAACAATACCAGGCAGGTGATATAAAGGGATGTCTTCTTGCTACAACCGTCAGATTTGTCCCCTTTAAGGGTTTATAGTTTACGCGCACAACATGTTGAAGTTTCTCCCCACCCTTTCGTTCAAACGCCCCACCTACAATCGAAATTGGCCAGAGTAATAAACACTTCTACGCAATTGATATCACATCATTATCTTTCTAGCCATCCATGACGTAGCTTTCAATCATTTTCCCCCCGCCCCCCCCCCCCCCAACGCCCCCTCCTTCCCCACCACCCCCACGATCGTCTAGACCTTGCACGACGCGTATAGCAAGCCCCTAGATATATGCGTAATACGCGCGATCGGAGAATCACACACAAGCTTGCAAATATGAGTTTCGATCAAATCTTCGATCTCACAGCTGGAGTATTTTATATTATTTGAGACCTAAACTTCTTGAAAAACCTCCCCCCCCCCCCCCCCCCGAATCCCCTCCCCCCCCCCCCCCCCCGCCCCGAACCCGCCCCCGCCCCCCCCCCCCGAACCCCCCCCCCCCCTAACGCCCCCTCCTTCTCCACCACCCGCGCCATCGCCTAGACCTAGCTAGCACCACGCATATGGCAACCCCATTTGTGCGACATGATTTTTTCGCCGCCGCCCCTTCCCCCCCCCCCCCCTCCCCCCCCCTTCTCCCCCCCATGTTTTTAAAAACTCCGCCCTCCCCTCACACCACTTGTTCGACTGACAGGATTCACTTGATAAACTGACACATTTCCTTCCACAGCTGTCAGATTTTGTCCCCCTCAGAAACGGGTTATTATATAGTTTCCGCGCACAGACCGACTAACATCACCCTGTTGACCCTGATAGTTACACTGTAGTTGCAAGGGGAGTCACCGACCTATATCCTCGATAGGCCGGTCGCCCCGATGGCGTATCAGGTTATTCTCGAGCCTGGTATAGGTCGGTTTCGTGAGTGCGAATTCCCCCGAGTGCATACTCGTATAAATTCGTTGGGACTTTTTCTTGTGCACAAAGTGACTTGCGGAAAGCGCGAGAGCGTGAGTTAGCAACACTCGATGAAAAATCGACGAGCAGTGGGATTGCTGAACCCTATGCGGGATAAACATTGAAGGCGAGAACCGGGGGGAAGAAGAGACGACACCTGTGACCACGGCTTGTCCAGATCAGAAGCTGGAAAGTAAAAGTGTGAAAAAAAGAAATACAAAAAATCCTCAATGATGAGCACAGACACCCAGTCAGTTAGTGATACGCGCGATCGAAGTATCACACACAGCTTGCAAAGATGAGTTTCGACAAAATCTTCGATCTCACAGCTGGAGTGCATTTTAATTGTTACAATATAAAGTGGAGAAAACAAGCGCGAACAGACAGCAATGAAAAAAACAACCAATTAGAAAAAATAAAAATACAGCCCTTAAGAAACCAGATAGAAGCGTGCGATGCAAACAAAAAGAAAACTGAAAAAAACGAATTTACGGACAGACCCAGACTACGGTAGGGGGGTCCCTTGTTGGGCCTTGAATTTCAGTCGCTAGGGGTCACTCGCGCGAGTAACCCTTTTGTTCTTGTTGCGATCTTACGTTTTCTTCACGTTTAATATTGACGCAACCAATCCGGAATGCAAAGGTAACCTAAGCTGCTCCAAAACAAGTGCCTAAACCCTTTTCATCCGTGTGGTACAGAGTTACTCGTACGACTGGCTCAAACACACCAGCGAAAACGGGTGTACCCCCCCTACCGTAGCCTTGGTCGACAGAGTGATATTTATAGGGCGAAGAGACGATAAGCCGTTATGGACATTGTTAGTAATGTCGCTATTCCCCCCCAAGGCCACGCGCACTACTTCCATTTTGGCTGCCTACCCCGCAGCGTTGTGCCGATGTCCGCTTGGATTCTGAATGATTGCATCCTGAGACTTGAAAGCCGCCCGGAATGCAACAACAACAGCGCAACATCACCATGTATCTATCTATATATTATTTTGCCAGGCTCTTACGTTTGATTTGCTGCTGAGGCGAGGGCTTGGAGCTTAGTAACTATTTGACGAGCTCTGCTATTTATAGAGATGAAACCAGGCATATTTAGGAGGGAAGACTAAAGTAAAGGTGCCCCGTCCACGACGTGGGCCGACGACGGCATCGATCGGTTCCAAATCATGACACATTTCAGACAGATCACATGGATCTTCCCCAATTTTCAATGTATATTTGTGCTGCGCCTGCCAATGTTCGACGTTTGTATCTACAGTCAGGGCTGTAACTCTAACAGAAGAGAAAAACGACCCCCCCCCCCCAGATAGTATTCGATAGACCATGCTGTAATAATATTCAGCATATCTATCGTAGATACTACGAGATACATGCGGCCAAAATAATGCACAGAGCACATGTGGGGCAGAGAAAATACGCTGTGTCCATGTCCAAGCCGGCATCGATCGGTTCGGATATGATCACACGTAGAGGACACAAATAAGCTAAGCTAATCAGATCATCGTCAGATCCTCCACAGGTTCAAGTTTCCAGATCTCTCTTGGCAGAAGATCTATGTTAATCACCAGGTACTAGTGTGGTTAATTACCGGATACTAGTGTGGGAAGAGGAAATGTGCCGTGTCCACGACGAGACCAACATCGGTTCGAAGATGATCACATACATAACCAACAGATCGGATCAAGATTCCCCAATTTTCAATAATATCTAGATCTACCTGTCGTGGCAAGCAGATCCTCGATGGCAGGTAGATCCTGGACGACGCTGGGGAAGAAACAGAGGGGACCTGTAGGCAAGGTAGTGTACCGTGATCTGTGTCTTCTAGGACGAGGCTGCGGCCGCTGTTCAAATATGGTCACGCATCCGACAGATAAGTGTGTCCCTTCCCAGCATCATAAATGGTAAGCTATGAAATGTTTCGCGGCAGGTAGGTCCATGATGATACATGTCACAGAAAGGGAAGGAAACTTATGCCGTATCCATGACAAGGCCGACACCAGGACCAGTTCAAACATAATCAGACAGCGCGGGCAGATAAGGTAAATTGATCCTATTATACAAACCATCTTTCAATACCTAGACGTTTCGTAGCAGACTGATCCATGCGTTTTTTGTTGTGTGCGCGATCAACATAACGTTTGTCTGGCGGGATCTGAACGATGCCACGGCTCTTTCGTCACACGCTTGCCAGTTGGGGGTGGCGTATGATGCGGCTCCTCTTGCACAACACCTTACAGCAGCAAACGACGTTGGATTCTTACAGTACAGTAGATCTCCTCTGGATATCGTGGCCTTCGGTCCGACGTGCCGAATTTATGTACCCGGCAGTGTACGATCAGATGATACATCTCACGGACAGCAAGAAATCAGCCGACAGCTGGAGATACCCACCGAACGGGTTTTGTAGCGATTTTATTTCAAGCATGTTCGGCGCGGCCAGCTGTATTTATAGTAGCCGATTGATTAGGCTGTATCGTGCCTGGTAGGAGGTGCTGTTTAGCAGTTATGTGCAAGCTACGTTTTGCTGTGGATTGTAGCGCTGAGAGGTTCGAACATGGAAGAAATAGCATCCCGGCATACACTATTACCAGTACAAAACCGGCCTTTTGGGGCTCGCTAAATCCCTCTTTCGGCCCTGCTGTTAACATGCCAGTCTTAGTGTAGGGGGCTGTAGGTGAGGGGGCCAAACCGCGATCTCCGCGCATCACCTGCGCTCGTCACCACTTGCTTTTCTTAACTTGCACCAGGCGGAGGCTGTGGTAGCGGAGTAATCTAGCTTTCGCTACGTACCGAGTTGACGCCGCTCAAAATCAGACGAAAACATATATGTTGTTGTCGCAGCGTAAAACGAGGTACCCATTGGCGCGAGTGGCTTCGAGTCGCCACAAAAATAAGAGGATTACGCCGGCTTGTGTCAACAGTAGGTTGCGGTCAGTCAAGAAGATGTCAAACGGGCCATTTTGGGCGCGTCAAGGCCTATTGTGTAGGGAGCGATCAGTCAAAAGGTCAAACCGCGGTCTCCTAGCATTACCCTAGCATCACCTATATGCTCGACACCACCACGTAATTATCTTGACGTATACCTGTGCATGTCTTCACCTCGACTGCACCCGTGTTTTAAGAAACAAGTTGGTTGGATTTGGAGCTGGATCATTTTCCATGTTAAAAGGAGCAAGCCAAAGGCCATAGCCAGAGTCTGCAAAACACCCTCCATGCAGAGGTGCCGGTCTTGCCAACAGCGCTGCGTACTGCCACTGACGTTGGCGCACAACACATGAAGCAACCCATCCTCGCTCACTCTACCTCACATTCAATCAATAGCTTGGGCAATAGCCCCAACCACACCCGCTACTTTATACATTTGGGCTACGACTCCTGCCCCCCCCCGCCCCAGACAGACTACAAGCACCAAAGACAAAACCTTCCATCGTGCACTACTACAGCAAACGTTAGGACTTGCTACAAAACCTCCGTGTGGCGGAACCAGCATTGCCACCACCGCCCTAACATCGACTGTGCCGCTGCTACCCCCGCTGCCACCGCTGCCGCCACCGCTGATGCTGCCGCCGCTGCTGCCGCTGCCGTGACCACAAGCATTTCCGAAAGTGCCTGCAGCGTGGCTGAAGGATACCCAACGAGCTGCTTTCACAACGATCTCCGAAACGGAATGAATACTACACTTCGACAAAACTCCGCTCGTCGGAAGGGAGCGGGGATTTTTCAAGACGATTTGGCGTTCGACCGTCTCTGCACCTCTGTAGAATTTTGTTGCCGTTGATTACCTTAACGCACTTGTCTCTGGCTCCATCCACCACCCTGCACGGTGGAAGGGTTGGGAAGAGGGGGGTCGTGCTCAAATGTATGTGCTGCTTGCCTTATCATAGCTATTTCATCGTTGCCCACTCATCCTTTTCGCTACCCGGGGAACACGGGGGGGCGTTTTTGTCATAGTACGCATCATAGTCTGACATAAATGTTAGCCCCCTCTGCTAACAGTCAGCTTGCTTACGGCGCTCTTCGCGTGATTAAAGGCCGTGTACAGCGATGGGGTCAAGGTGGAACCGCTTTTGCTGGATATACATCGTGTTTATGCACAAACTACAACCAACCATTGAGATAGCAGTCAGCGTTTTGGAGGGGGGGCATTTTTGCTAGATATGAAGCATAGTCCCAGGCACACCATAATGCCGACGGAGCTAGCACTCAGTGCTGACCGTTAGCTCGGTGGTGGCTGTGGTGTATGATATATCAAATAATTGTTCGTAAGAAGCAAGCACCGCACGCCTGAATCTGGGCGCAACCCGATGGCCAAACCCAATGGCCTATGCTTCGAAGTAAGGCATATTGCGTGCCACGAAAAAATAGTATAATTTTTTTCGAGGAAGTAACAAAACATGTCACGTAGAACTAGGTGCGGCCGGCGTATGCAAAAAGTACTAGTATCGACGCCTCAACTGATCGAGTTCGCAGCCGAAGCATTCGAAACAATGTGCCTGCAGTAAGTGGGATTGAAATGCGTTATGAGTGGTGAACCTTCCTGAGTTGACGATCCTCGTCAGTGAGGGTTCATCGAGCCTAAAAGCACCCCTTCTGCCACGGTGTTATTGGTGGAAAATACATAACGTAGGTCAATCGGATCGAATCGCACCGTTAGACATATTTTCGGATATTGGAAGAACCGTACATGCTCATCCAGTTGCCTGCACCTACGTACAGTAGACATGAGATTCAAGTGATCCGAGCAAACCCCAAAGCAACTAGCCTGTAGATGGGCTTACATTTGATGTTACCGCCGAATCGATTAAATAAACATCGTAGACGCGCAACATATCCCAACCTGCCGTAAGTCTGATTACTGGCTACCAATGCAGTGCAGTACTATGTTGCTGGCGTTGGCGCTCATGGTCGACGCCTACTGCGAAAGAGGTCCCATGTTTAAGCCAGCATGTCTCTGACCGACGGGGCTGCTGACCAAAACGCCTTCCATGTACCAACCTACAACCAGTAGTGGAAGTGTCGTTGGAATTTTCCCAAAACTATTCGCGGTACAACTAGGTAATGGGGATCGTTCGTCGGGTGTTTGATTGTCAGTTTTCCTCGTGGTCAGTTTTGGGCATGGGGTGCGAAGCTCTCTCAGCTAGGGACCTCAGCGACAATAGGCGCCCCCCTCCAGCCGTATCATGTGCCCGCCCCGAGGCTCCCACCTTGGAAGCTGTTGTATATATGTTTGACGAAGCAGCCTAGCGTGACCACCACCACGAGGTCAACCAAAGACCAGAACAAGCAGGATGGGAATGTCATCCGATCGCTTGTCTCCTGCACGACGACAAACATGGCTTTGTCGGCTGGCGGAAGAGGCGCCCTGCGTGGCCTCGACGTGGCCGGCGTCCCCACGGCCTTGTTGGGTGCTGCATTGCCTGCTCCGCCGGCGACGGATCCTCCTGCTTCCTCTGGACGTGCTCGGGGCTGTTGGTGCGGAGGGTAGCGGGGCGGGGGTAGTGGTACTGTTAGGCGTGGTGGTATTGGTAATAAGAGTGTTAGCAGATATGTGGTGATGGAGTGGTGGCGGTGGTGGTGGTGGTGATGGCGGTCGTCTGGACAACTCGCGGTCAAGACCGCGCCTACTCCGCTACGTGCTTGCGTGTTCATCGCGCACAGGGTTTGTTATTCCCATTTCTCATAGATCTGGATAGAATTTTGCCATCTCTTTCTGTGGCACTTTCGACGACGGAGGAAGACTCGGAAGCAAGTCATGTGCTATAACAAATACGTCGGCAGAGACTCGACTCCCAGAGCAACCGCCATGAAGGGTGACAGCCTATTGCTGACCCATAGTCATACTTGCTACTATGGGAATGGATTACAAACAAGGTTACGGACGGAATGTATTTGAAGTCTTAAGAGTAGAATGCCCCTGTCTGTGTATGTCTCTTACCTGAGCCGCCTGAAAAATGGCCGCCATGGCTTCCTCCATCAACCACCTATCCATCGTCTTTGCTGCTCGTTCTGCCGGTGGCTGGCCTTCTCGGAGAGGTGTTAAATGCAGCGAACAACCTTGACGACAAGGTAGTGACAGACAACGGGCCTCAAGGAGCTATAGTCTAGAGGTACATCTGGTGTTGCTGATGTTCGGAAACGGGGCCACCTCGACCCGTCGTATCGTGCCATAAGGATTGAAGCCTTCATCTTGAGACCTCAGAGGGAACCCACGTGAACGTATACAACAGGGGTACGTAATCAGCCACACGAGCAAGCCCGGGCTGCTGGCTAGGGTGTTTGTCCGCAGCGGGACGTTAGCAGCTAGCTACTCGCGCTCAGCATTCTGTTGTCCGTACTGCTGCACGTGCTTCCTAGACGGTTGGTACTATCGCGTATTTTTGGGCGATACGCGTGCACACCAACATGGCTACGTTAACGTATACGATTGACTCGGGTGCACCCTGTTTCATTATTATTGGTTGGTCTTGTCCCTCTTCTACTTTCTGGGAGGATGTTTGTGGGTGATCAACGCTGAAGGCCACAATTCTTGCCGCACATGGTGGGGTGGCAACCATATCAAATCACCCCCTGACTTTGTGTTTCTTTTTGGGGATCTGTACTGGTACGTCAAGTCTCTTGCGCATTAGTTTGTCGGGCGATGCGATCTGTGTGATACGGCTCTTTGCGTAACATGTCGTAACGGCAGTATTATTGTCCAGATGACCTACACGGTAGATCGTGGTTTTGCCCAATGCGTGACATATTCGACTGCTGTGTTTGCTGGACGGTCGGGCAGAAAATCTGCTTTATTTATTAGACTAGATCCATTAAAGGTATTTTTTTTCAACCTCTGCGACCTCCAGCTGGGATCAGTGCGCTCGTGGTGCGAACTCGCAGAGAGGGGCTTCTCGAAGTGCTGTCAAGCAAGTGCAGCTGCTATGCATGCACTATGAGAGTAAAATATTGCACTCATCATTCGCACTCCCACCTCTGACTGGGATGCGTCGGACATGCGGCGGCCTACGGTAGCACGCACACCACACACATCACGGCGGATCTACGTCGGCTTAGCGTCGTGATTTAGGGCGGGATCCGACCCTGCTGTCTCCCGTCGTTGGGTGTATTCTGGGATGCCGCGGTATACCACCGCGGCTTACCGCGGAACGTCACGCGGGACCGCACGGGATCCCGCGGAATCCAGCATGGTGCCACGTGAGACCCCGTGTGTTCCCGCGGATCCCCACTGCGTCCCATGGGTTCCCTTGCATTCCCAGCTAGCATTCGGCGAGATCCCGCGGGATTCGTCAGCGTTTAACTTTACCTCCATGGGACCCGCGGTTTCTCCATAACGAGTTGCCTCGAGACCCAATGGTAACGGGGTTATGTATGGGAAGCCACGGAAGGCATGTCACGTGGCATCCCACGGGCATAGCCCGGCGTGCCATGGTATCCCACGGGGCTCTACACGGGAACCCGCTCGATTGTCATCGGAAGATAGATGTGGATTCTCGCAGAGGATGACCACACCTCCTTGTGCCTACGTGTGGCTCTCACCTGTATAGGCAAGTCAGTGTAGCCATTGACCTCGAGTCTCGGCGTACACATAAGACACAGCCGCTGTCAACGCGGCAGGTTGCCTTCGTGTTTCTCCCACCACTGCCGAGACTTCGAATGAGAATGTTTAGTCTATACAGCTACTCGTACAAGTACCCTGTGGACTGTGCCCATGAATACTCGTATGCCTGGTATCAATATGGACTTAAATATAAATACCGTTTAAAAATAATAATAATAATATAACAACGTAACTTATATTTAATCCCAGCGTGGTATATGTTATGCGTTTCTTTGTCTCGATCTTTCGCACCAAAGGGTACCTGGTTCCTGGTAACTGGTAACTGGTACCACCAGTACGAGATACCTACGAGGTACCGGTGTGGAAAAATGAATCTGAGTCCAAACACTACACCGTACCAAATACAACGCATCATACGTGGTACATGGCGACCAGCAGGGCAATGCAGGGCATCGCTGCGTCCGTTCAAACCTTACGCGCCGTCGACGATACCCAGCGAGTAACAAACTGTCTCCTAGCGGGTATTTTATACCCCATACCCTTGGGTACACACATACCTATAGCTGGTATCACTCGGGTATCATGTAATTTCCTAAGCAAACAACAACACGTCGAGGCTGTACAGAGCGTCCGCATATATCCTTATTGGAGAGGAAATCAGGTGGGAGGGACGCGGGCATCGCGAGGATTCACCCATACATACCTGACAATGTGTGCTTCTTGTTCTGCTTCGGCCTGTTGCTTCGAGCTCGGGACGAACGGCTATACCTTGGACCTTGGATGTAGACAGGCTGAGGGGAAATGGCAAGGATCGCAGGCCGGGAGAAGCACGAAGTGCGCGATCGGGGACGATACGACGCTCCCAAACTACCGTATATCTTTGCTCACTCCTGACTACCTCTCTGTGTGGAAATATAAGAACCGTTTTGGCATTTTTATCGCAACGGGTCTTCCCTTATATTTCTGTACTCTTCTCCTGTGTGCGACTCCGTCCGGAAATTTAAGGGTTGTTCGGAGATAATTTGAGTCTCCATACGGTTGTTACACTATATATGCACTAGCGAGGACAAATTGTACAAGTATCCGGAACCTTCAATAATATGAGTATCCAAACAATTTTTTTTTTCCGTTTATTTTCGCCGCCCTTTCCGGAAATATAAGGACTGCTTGGGCTTTAATAGGGATGTAGCCAAATATTCTCGTAGATAGTCTAGAAACTTAACGAGCACAGAGTGATACTTTCGTTGGGCGGAGAAACGAGAAGAAGCCGTTACGGATTTTGTTGTGATGTCTGTCGTTATTATATTGTCATAAGGCTTAGTTTGAGTAAGCTATTGGTTAACCTTTTTTTGCAAGTAAGTAAGTGTCAAACGGACTAATACCCCACTAATTCCTTAACAATATTCCCCCCGCGGCCACGCGCACTACTACTCTCATTGTGGCTGCCCAATGCGAAGCGTTGTACCGACGATGTCCAGTTCAATTTTTTCCCCCTGAACGTTGGAATGGATGAATCCTCCCGAGGCTTGAGAGCCGCCGGGAATGCAACAATAACAGCGCAACACCATGATTCACCATCAATATATATACTGGTACTATTTCGCTGGGCACGTACGTTTGAGTTGTGATTGAGGCGAGGGCGTACCTAGGGCTTATTATTTATGTGAAAATCTCTGCTACTTATTGAAATTGACGAAACCAGGCAAATTTTGAAAGGAAGAAAGGAAAGTGCCGCGTCCACAACGAACGGGGGCGACGACATCGATCGGTTCTAAAAGCATCACTCTTCAGACAGATCACATGGATCTTCCCCCATTTTCAATATCTAGTCTAGATACTTGATAGATCCATGCTGCTAACCATATCCAACGTGTAGATATTTGATAAGATCTATGCTGCTACTAATGTGTAGATCACATACATGCTAATACTGAAGACTATAATACCGGTAGATCACATGGGGACGAGGAAAATCGCTGTATCCAATGTTGCTAATAATCTAGAATATATATATCACACGTGAAGCAAGATACACGCTGTCTGTGACAATGTTGAAGCCGACATCGATACCGATTTGGATCTGATCACACGTAGGCAGATCAGATAATCAGATCATCATTATCAGATCCTCCACCTTAGCCGACATCGATACCGGTTTGGATCTGATCACACGTAGGCAGATCAGATAATCAGATCATCATTATCAGATCCTCCACAGTTTCAAGTTTCCAGGTCGTTCTAGGCAGAAGATCCATGTTAGTTTCCATCAGGTACTATATATAGTGTAGGAAGAGGAAATGTGCCGTGTCCACGACGACGCCGACATCGGTTCGAAGATGATCACACACCGAATAGATCAGATCTAGATTCCCCATTTTTCAATATATATCCACCTACCTGTCGTGGCAGGTAGATCGTTCCATGACGCTGGGGGAGAAACAGAAGGGACAGGCAAGATAGTGTACTGTGATCTGTGTGTCTTCTAGGACGAGGCTACGGCCTCCGTTCAAACATTGTCACGCATCCTACAGATATACGTGTTCCTCCACAGAATCATAAATGGTATAGACTATATATAGTGTGAAACATTTCGCGGCAGGTAGATCCATGATGATACATACATGCCACATACAGTCAACCCCGCTTTAAGGACGCACATGGTTTTTCTTGAAAAAAAGCGTCCTTAAAGCGGGATTTGTCCTTAATAGTGTATACCCCTGTATTTATACTGTCTGTCGGCCCCCTCGGTCCGGAAAAAAAAGTCGTCCTTAAAGCGGGGAGTTCCCTTACTACGAGCGTCCTTAAAGCGGGGTTGACTGTAATGGGGAGGGAAAACGTGCCGCATCCACGACAATATGATCACACATCGGACATATCAAACCGTTAGATCCTACCTACAGTAGTTTCAAATACCTAGATCTTTCGCGCAAGACAGAGATCGATGCGTTATTGTTATCCGCACGATTTGCATATATATATATATATCGTTTGCCGGGCGGGATCGATACGATGCCACGGCTGTTTCGTCACACGTTTGCCAGTTGCGTTTTATCCATGATGCGTTCTCTTCTCGCACAACATTTTACAGCGGCAAACAACGTAGGGTTGGCAGTACCTCTCCGACGTACGGGATTTGTATACAGGGTAGTAGCACCAGATAATACATATCACGGACAGTGTAAGCAATCAGCCGATAACTGGAGAGATGTCAACCGAATAATGGATGTTTTCTATCATTTCATTTTATTCGTGTACGGCGGCCAGCTGTAGTATGTATACAGTAGCCGATTGATTCGGCGGTATTGTTGGTACCTGTTAAAGTAGCTGTATGCAAGCTGCGTCATACAACGGGTTGTGGAGCGCTGAGATGTTCGAACGTGGAAGAAATAGTATCCGACATACACTATTACCTGTACAAGACCGGCCGTTTTGAGCGCGCTATAAAGGCCTATTTCGGGCCTGCTGTTAACATCCTAGCTTTAGTGTAGGGGGCGATTGGTCAAGGGGCCAATCCGCGCTCTCGTGGCATCATCTGTGCTCGTCTCCACTTGCTTCTCTCAGCCTGTACCAGGCGAAGGCTTCGGTGAGGGAATAAATACTCTTACTCTCACTACGAACCGATTTTCCGCAACTCAAAATCAGAGGTAAACATACAAATTGTTGTCGCAGCGTAAAACGAGGTACCCACCCGCGCGAGCGTCTCTGAGTCGCTGCAAAAATAAGACCGAAACGTGATTTAAAGGGCTGCCGTGACTTTGGTCACCAGTAGGGGTGGTCAGCCAAGAAAAGGTCAAACTGGTCATGTCAAGGCCTACTGTACTAGGTTTTACGTAGGGGGCGGTCAGTAAAGAGGTCAAACCGCGGTTTCCTAGTATTACCTGCTCGACGCCACCACTTGATTTTCTTAACAACGCATGCCAGTACATGAATATGCAAGATGCACCCCTGTCTTAAGAACAATTTGGTTTTGGTTGGAGTTGGAGCTGGATAATATTTTTTCCCGATTAAAACAAGGGCAAGCAAAAGGTCATCGCTAGTGTCTGTGCCCACAAACTCTCCATGATGCAGAGGTGCCGGTCTTGCCAACAGCGCCACAACCACCACCGCAAGACCCACCGCCACCAGCGCCGCTGGACCATCGTTTGCGTGCAACAAATTAAGCAACCCACCCTCCCACTCTACCGTTCTCCCACCCTACCCCACGTTCGGGCAATAGCTCAGGCCATAACCACAACCACCCCCCCTCCTTCATCCCATTAGAGATACCAACGCCTGGCCTCTCCCCCCCTCCACATGGACGAAAACCACCAAAGACGAACAAACGAAAACGTCGCGCATTACCACAATACAGCTATGAGGGCCTGCTACAAAATCTCCGTATGGCGGAACCAGCATTGCCACCACCGCCCCAACATCGATTGTGCCACTGCTACCCCCGCTGCCGCAGCCGCCGCCACCGCTGATACTGCCGCCGCTGCCGCTGCTGCGACCACGAGCATTTCCAAAAACGCCTCCAGCGTGGCTGAAGGAAACCCATCGAGCTGATTCCACAACGGTCTCCGAAACGGAGAGAATACTATACTTCGACAAATTCCACTCGCCAGGAGAAGGTGGGGTATTTAGAAAACGATTTGGCGTTCGACCGTCTCAGTGCCTCTGTAGAATTTGTTGCTGTTGATTATCTTAGCGCACTTATCTCTGGCTCCGGCCACCACCCTGCACGGTGGAAGGGTTGGTAAGAGGGGGGTCGTACTCATTTATTGCTTGCCTTGGCCTGTTCATCATTGCCCACGCACTCCTTTCGATACCCGGGCAACACGGGGGGGTGCTATACCTTAACGTGCACCACAGTTACACATATATGTTAACCCCCGAGCTGACAGTCAGCTTGCGTATGGCGCTCTCCGGGCGCTTGAAGGTCCTGTACAGAGACGGGGTCAAGGTGGAACCGCTTTTGCCAGAAATACTGCGTATTTATATACAAACCATAATCATTGTGAGCTACCATTCAGCTTGGGGGGGGGGCGTTTTTGCTAGTTCCAGGTAGTACACCATTGCTACAATGAGCTAGCACTCAGTGTTGGCGGTTAGCTCGGAGGTGGTTGTGGTGTATGATATATCAAACAATTGTTTGTAAGAAGCAAGCACCGTACGCCTGAATCTGGGCACAACCCGATGGCCAAATCCAATGGCCTATGCTTCGAAGGAAGGCATATCGCGCTCCACGAAAAAAATAATATAATACGATTTTTCGAGGAAGTTAGAAAACATGTCACGTAGAACGAGGTGCGGCCGGCGTATGAAAAAAAGCCGAGTATCGACGCCTCAACCGGTTGAGTTCGCAGCTGGGGCATTCGAAACAATGTGCCTGCAGTAACTGGGATTGAAAGGCGTTGTGAGTGGTGAACCTTCCTGAGTTGACGATCCTCGTCAGTGAGGGTTCATCGAGCCTAAAAGCAACCCCTCTGCCACGGTGTCATTGGTGGTGAAAACATAACGTAGGTCAATCGGATCGAATCGCACCGTTAGATGCATTTTTTGGATACTAGAACAACCATACATGCTCATCCAGTTAGTTGTCTGTATCTACATACAGTAGACATAAGGTTCAAGAGATCGGAGCAAAAAAACCCAAAAGCAAGTAACCTATAGATGACCTTATATTTGATGTTACTGCCGAATCGATTACATAGACAACGTAGACGCGCAACATACTCCAACCTGCCGTAAGTCTGATTATTTGGCTACCAACGCAGCGCAGTGACTGTTGCCAACGTTGGGGGTCACGGTCGGCGCCTACCGCGAAAGAGGTTCCAAGACGCACTCCACTGGTAAGAGGAGCAGGAGAAGTTTCTGAGCTTCTGACATGAGGAGCTCAACA
Source organism: Undaria pinnatifida (assembly GCA_012845835.1). Classification (NCBI taxonomy): domain Eukaryota; class Phaeophyceae; order Laminariales; family Alariaceae; genus Undaria; species Undaria pinnatifida. Next base: position 2,087,023 of record JABAKD010000017.1, on the reverse strand, counting down.
TAATCACCAGGAACATGACTTCGAAGGCGCTCTTTCTCGCGATCCGACCAGCTCTACATCTATGCGCCAGTCCTGAACCAAACACACTCGTAAACGCGTCAGACTAACCGGTAGAACCACACTCGAGGTTTACCCTCCAAGCTATAACGCCTACCAGGGTAACGAAACCTATTCGTAGTTGAAGTACCGTTGGAATTTTCTCAAAAGCTATTCCGTATTCCTAGGTAATGGGGATTGTTCGTCGGGTGTTTGATTGTAAGTTTTCCTCGCTGTCAGGATTTGGGGATGGCGTGCAGAGCTCTCCAAGTTTGGGGCGTCAGAAAAAATAGGCGCACCCCCCAGCCGTATCATGTGCCCGCCCCGAGGCTCCCACCTGGGAAGCTGTTGTATATATGTTTGACGAAGTAGCCTAGAGTGACCACCACCACGATGTTAACCAAAGACCGGAACAAGCAGGATGGGATTGTCATCCGATCGCTAGTCTCCTGCACGACGACAAACATGGGTGTGCCGGCTGGCGGAAGAGTCGCCCTGTGCGGCTCCGGTGTGGCCGGCGTCCCCCCGGCTTTATTGACTGCTGGTTTGCCTGCTCCGCCGGCGACGGATCCTGCTGCTTGCTCTTCACGTGCTCGGGCCTGTTGGTGCCGAGGGTGGCGCGGGGGGGTCGTGGTGCTGCTAGTGGTGGTGGTGGTATTGGTAATAGGAGTGTTAACAGATATGTGATGATGGTGTGGTTGTGGTGGTAGGAGTGTTAGCAGATATGTGGTGATGGTGTGGTGGTGGCGGTGACATCAACCGAAGCTGAAATAAATCGAGTACTACACTTTTGCCATCAGACAATGTGTACCATACACTTCGGCGTCGACTTCTCTCAACCATTCCCAGAACCGTCAACTTCGAAGGCGGAAACAATTCAGTAACTATAATCCCATGCTCCAGGTTTACCTACCAGGTATTCGATATTGTCCTTGTGCTGCATTTTGGGCACCCCGCCACTCGAGAAAACTCGACGCGCCCCGTCTCGACCCCACGCGCTGCTTCTGTTGCTGTTGCACTTCTGGATTTGGCGTCGGATGGCAACGGTGCTGTAGAACACGCCTTTCACTACGTGACAACCAGGGTATTGTATCGCTTTTGGTTTTGGCGGTAGCCGAGATGGTGGTCGAGTTATATCTTTTTGTGCGGGGTGGAGAACTTTAACGCCGCGCAAGGGGGATACCATGATGTAGCGTGTACAAGATAAGCTACCAACGAGGCAGTTACATAGTTACATAGATACATGTTGTTATCGCTGGAAGTAAGTGTGGCCACACCAATATTTATTTATCCATTCGAAGCTGTCATCTATACCAGGTATGCGAGAACGTATGCACAAACAAGGCGCCGAAGTGCACCTCACAAGGGGTTATTGTTACGAGGCAGTTCGCCCTGCATGCCACTCGCGGAACGCCTTACGGCGCTTTTGAGATTGGCACACGCGATATCTGTCCGACATGTTCGGAGAAAACCCGACGTGCTCCGTCCCGGTACTGTAGGAATGCGAGGGGATATGGTCATAAGACTACGGCCGTGCACGAAATCAATGCCCCCCCCCCCCCGCCCACAGTGTTAAGCTCACTCTTCATGCGACTCGCCGAGAACCTCACGGCACTTCCTGCTTGGCCTACGAAAGGTCTGCTTGGTCGGTGAAAACCCGATACCCTCCGCCCCAGAAGATATGGACGCCAGGGTTTAGTGTGGTTTTCAAACTACGGCCATGCTTGAAGTGCGTGCTCACTCCCGAGCACACATCGATCTGTCTAACCTGAAAAGCCTCTTGTAACTCGGCCATGATCTCCTCTAGCGTTCCCTCCAGTGCCATTTCCGCCATTAGTTCAGCTGGTGGCTGTCCTCGTTGTGTCCTTGCTGGTGGGGGTGTTGACGGCAACGAACCTTGACAACAGTGGCATGCCGAAAGTCAACGGAAAACAAATGTAATTTTTCCACCGCAAAACATACCGAAAATTGATCCCAAGTGGAAATTTATTATTTACTACCGGAAACAACATCCCACATTAACCCCAAGTACAGGTTGCCGGCAAAAGAGCTGATTCAAATCTAAAAGGGTTTCGTAAGTGCAAGTAAATATACAGGCTTCTCTTGAGGTTATCAAACAAGCTCGCGGCCCGGGTCAGGAGGTTTCCAAACTCTCGCGAGTCCAATCAGACGGTCTCACGGGTGGAGTCGGATCGGGCCAGGACGTTTTCAAATCTCATGGATGGGCCGGGTAAGATCACGTCGGGTCACCCTTACCGGTCTCGACCCGCGATCGAATGACGTTATCCGTGAAAAGGAACGTGAAAAAACTGACTCGTGCATATCGTAACGTTTCTTTTCTTCGTTCCAAGAGCTTGGATTCTTTTGTTCTTGCTGGGGATGTTTTGTTAGTGGCCGACGATGAAAAGGCGCATGCTTGCCGCACATTGCCCGGATGGATGGAGAACAAGATGACTTAAAAATACAAAATAAGTTCCAGGTTTGATTCTGTAATGGGTGCTCCTCTCCGCACTAGACTGCTCGTTATGGGGGATCGAGCCATGAGGTGGATACCATCTCGAAGGAAATTTTCAACAGTAAAACCTACCAGGGAGTTAGTATTGGGTGGTGGGCGGTGGTAAGCGGGTATGAAATCTGAGTAAACTTTTGTTCATGCAGGGGTTTGAAAGTTTCGGCCAAACCATTTTGGGCTGGCGGGGCTCATAAACTCATCGGCTAAGTCGTTCTACGGTAAGCCCCCCCCAGCTTTTTCTTTAACGAAATCGACGGTTTTGAAACCAGCTGCCGGGCGTATTTATCTCCTGCAATACGGTGCCCCTTGCCACCCCCCGACGCCATCGTTCGATACCCCTTCCTTTGGAAACAAGAAAGTATGTGAAGACATTTTTGGCGTTCAACACCCTTCCTCCTCGTGTGAAGCAGCCATGAAACGGTCGTTCAGCAAAATCACTGTTTTTTTTTTTGGGGGGGGGGCTATCGTAGAATCAGTAAACTAGATATTTTCTTGCTGGGAACACCTGCACTATAGGCGGCAACCGGCACTACTCCCCACGCTTCCAAACGGTTTTACAAACACTATCGCGGGAAGCCTGCACTACTCAATCGGCACTATAGAGGGACCTCTCCCGCAGAAAAAAATGCCCCAACACACTTCGGACTTGTTTGGTGTTTCTCTTCGACCGAATAAGTGTACCCTATCAACCATGCCACGTCAGGGGTGCAGCATATTCTGAGAATTTTCTGAGCTCCTAGCATGAGGAGCAGCTCAAAATCAACATCATCAGCCGAAACACGACTTCGATACGCTAGTTGTAAAACAGATTACGCGTGCTGTAGACGATAGAGGTGCTGCCCCACTTTTTTTTCTGAGGTTCCTCAATTTGGGAGTTTGAAACATGTTTTAGCCCAACAACCGATTTGGAGAAAAAAAAAAAAAAAAAAACTGCTATGATGCCGGATGAAACATGCCATGGCCTCGGTACACGACGAGAAACACGCAAAAAGAATAGAAAAATTTCCGACGATTTTGGGATAAGGAGCGCCGTCTTTCAAAATCCATTTCGCCAAAAAACGGTATACCCCCATCGTAACACGCGTCAGATGCACTCGTAAAAACTACCTGATATCATGCTAGTCGATAGTTCCACACTTGAGGAAAGCTAAAACGTGCAACCCTACCGTGGAAAGAAAGGCTCTCCGATACCCGTTGGAACACCCTTCTTGCGATACCGTTGTAATACCACCGCTGTAGTACCGGTTCACGATATTTGGTCGTTACGTACGTAGCCCACGGGATTGTTGATCGGGTCGATTTCTCATATTTTTTTCCCTTTAAAGTCAGTCGTTGGGTGATGTATGTGTGGACCTCTTCCAGTCAGGAGCCCCGGGAAATTTAGGTGCTACCGTACCGTAGCGCGAGTTAGTCCCGGAATGTTGGCGGGAATGTAGTCTCGGCACAGAGGAGAACCCGTCGACACAACCCCAAGAGACAGACATGTTTTTGGGGAATGACGAGGCCATCGCCACTGGCTCACCGAAAGCCCAACAGAAGTTGGGCAAGCTGGTCAACTGAGCCAGTCATGCCGCGCACACAGCTTGTCTTATCCTGTTGCCGGAGACAGCATTCACGCTGGCACCGAGCGGGTCGCTGGTGTGGGGGGGGGGACTCAGTTTGTGCATGGCCGTAGTCGTATGACCATAGACCCTCGCATCCCTACTATGCCGGGACGGAGCACGACAGGTTTTCTCCAACCAGGCGGACATTGCCTGCACCAAGCGCGAAGCGCCGTGAGGTGTTCGGCGAGTCGCATGAAGGGTGAACTGCATCCTTCCAAGAACCGTTCGTAAGACGGACTTCGACACCTTGTGCCTACTTTCTTGCTCACGTATGACAGCGCCAATCAGTTACTTTGTGTTCTGGTGTGGCCACTCCAGAGACAGCAATGGGTATCACCATGTAACTGCCTCGTGGGTGCCTTACCATATTCACTCTACGTATTGCGATCATTCCCCTTGTGCGGAGTTAGGGTTCTCCACTCTGCGCAACATATGATCTACTCTATAACCATCCTGATGACCGCCAAAAAAATATATATCAAGGTGGGGTAGGGGGGGGGGATACGTGTTAATCCCGGACTGTTGGTGGGAACGGGGTCTCGGCACAGAGGGGGGTCCGGCGACAAGACTCCCAGAGTCCGGCATGTTTTCGGCGGATGATGAGGTCATCATCACGGGCTCACAGAAAAAGCCCAACAGAAGGTGGGCAAGCTGGTCAACCGGGGCAATCGCGTGGCGCGCACAGCTTTTCTGGGCCAGCTGCCGGAGACGGGACACCCGCTGGGACCGAACGGGCCGCTGGCGGGGGTCCGGGGGGAGCGTACGTATTTGTTGATTGCCTTGCCATGGGGAAGACTACAGCCTTCGCCAATGCTCGCCACATGAATTCGTCTGCGAGGGGCGGGAACCACCGCATGCCTTCGGGTGCGGCCCACATACCCCCTTCCGCGTCGTACTTGCAGCAGAGTTCGTGGGCAAGTTGAAGGTGCTTGATGGCGATTGAGGACCACGTGGTGCTGGGGAGCCCCTGATGCAACACAACCGACGTGGACACACCATGGTGGACGCACGCATCTGTGCCTGAGCAGGAGTGCTGGGGAACCAGCCCCACCAGCCGCTTGTCCGCGCGACCTCCCGCACCACCGCATACCTTCGGGTGCGGTCCACATATCCCCTCCCGCGTCGTACTTGCAGCAGAGTTCGTGGGCAAGTTGAAGGTGCTTGATGGCGATTGAGGACCACGTGGTGCTGGGGAGCCCCTGATGCAACACAGCCGACGTGGACACACCATGATGGACGCACGCATCTGTGCCTGAGCAGGAGTGCTGGGGAACCAGCCCCACCAGCCGCTTGTCCGCGCGACCTTCCACACCCCATCGCGGCTTTACGATCCCCCACCAAGTGAAAACCGGGAAAATTTTCATGACGCGTTTCCGGAACCTGGGGACTAATACCGCCATTAGGACGGAAGAGTTTCGAGACACAGTCAACCAGAAGTACGGTGACAAACCCACCCTATTGGGTGTAAACCGCGTAAACTCAAAAGCGAAGGAAAGTCTGCCTCAGTGGCCCGTGCTGGCCAAGATGTTCTAGCTGCCTCTACCCTCGAGGCGCAAAAGGGCCAACGCTGTTTTTACAAGTCCGGGACAATCGTTTGTCCCTCGACGAACCGAGCCGTTCGCGTGTCACTTTTGCAATGGAAAGGGCTCTTTCGTATACGAAGGCCGGTATCAAGCGTCTCCACCCTGTCTCATAGTCTGTCGCCACATCCTTTGTATCCCTGTCTGCGATTAATTAAGAATCAAGGCGGAAGGTGGGTATGCTGATGATGTCGTCAGCATCGTTGGGTATGTATATAGAAAGAACGGCGAAGACAACATACGCACTCATACTCTCGAGTACGATATGAAAGTTTTTCCCACACATCAGACAGATGAGATCCACGTTTCGAGATCTAAAGTTATGTGGAGAGATTGGTCCCGGAGGCATCTAGACGCTTCGGGGCAGACATAGGTCCCTGACGCATACCTTGTATGAATCTACACGATCTACTGTAGATACAGTTTGCATCGACGTGGGGGATCTGTGTGACACGACTTTTGCACACACGTTTACCGGGGTGGGATGTGTATCGAACGGCTCCTCACAGCATATAATAACGGCAAACAAACGTCAAAGATATGGTCTCCAACTGGTGAAATTGTCATGGATAAGTGTGATACCCTGGCACGGTGGGTTGAGAGGCTGTGCCGTCGACGTTAGTCGAGGTGATGCCACGGTGCGAGAGAATAGCCTGGAAGACGAAGTGCTTCCGAGATATAGAGAAGATGTTGAATAGTGCAACGGTGGCGCTTAATTTGGCCAATACACACGGATATAAACCGCAGAGTTGCAGGAGCCCAGACGACGGCTGCTTCCCAGAGATAACCAGGATAGCCATGATCCGGAAAGATCTACAAGAGAGAGCCACACGAGAGAGTGAGCTACCTGGATACCAAGCGGAGAATCCTACGGAAGTAATTGCTCCGCACACATACGTACGTTACACTCGAACCGAACCGACACATATGAGATCTACGATACACAAGAGCAGTGCTACTGAACATTGACTCATAATGGCTATGTGCTAACATTTCCATAACACCCCCCTCAATGGAAGTTGCTCTAACCCGTACCAAACTAATGATGATTAATTCAAGCAAGTATTTTCGTTTCATGCGTTTCAACCACTAAAGTACCACGTGATGTTTCAGTCTTATACGTGCAATAATACATTCATGCGCTTGCTAAAGAGTACCTTCTACCGCACAAACCAGACTACCATGACTTCCAATCCTACATGGCTCGTTCAACCAGTGATGGTGCGAGGCCGAATGTCGATTACAGAAATAGCAAGTTGATTGGCACAAACAGAACAGGTTCAAAACAAACACACAAACATATAACACGACTAATTAAACCGGCTGTTGATGATGAACTGGCTGTTGATGAAGTCGTCTACGTTGAAGTTGCTGATGATGTCCAGCAGGTTCCTGAAGCGATGCTTGTTCAGGTGCTTTGTGCTGATGTCGGCATGGCTGATGTCGGTCGGGATGTAGTGGATGGAGATCCTTCCCTCCGACACGAGCTCTCGGATGACGAACAAGCGCAGCGCGATGTGCTTCGTCCTCGAGCTGAGGGAGAGGTTTCCCAGCGCGTGCAGCGTCGCTGTGTTGTCACAGTACAACGGCAGTTTCGCGAAGCCCTTGCCGAACCCTGTTAACATTAATAGCTCAGTCAGCATGTTCGAGCAGGACACTGCTTTCTTCATCGCCAAAGCCGACGCAACCAGCTCCGCCTCCATGGCCGACATGGCAGTCAGACCTTGTAGCCCCGACTTGAAGCCAATCAGCGCATCGCACAGCATCGACGAGAAGCATTAGGTGGACTTTCTGTTGTCCGGGCTGTTGGCCCAGTTGGAGTCCGAAAAGACTGCAAGCTTGAAGCCTCCTCTTTTGTACGTGATGCTGAAGTCGGTTGTCCCCGCAAGGTAGCGAAGAGTGTGCTTCGCCGCCACCATGTGGATCTTGCTGGGTTTCGTCATCGGGCGAGCCAGTTGATCAACGGCATGCATGATGTCGTACCTTAACACGTGGGAAACATACATCAGGCACCCCACGATGTCCTGGTAGCGCTTCTTTTCTTCCTCGTCCAGCAGAGTCTCGTCGGGCTGCTGGTTGGAGAGTTCGGGACCGTACCCCGGCGTGTTGGTCGGCTTGCATTTCGACATTTCGAACCTTTCCAGGATGGACTTGGAGTAAGCCTCTTGAGATATCGTGAGAGTGCCACGCTTAAGATCTTGCTTTATCTCTATGCGCAAGACGAGTGACACCGCTCCCACGTCGGTCATCTTGAAACGCTGCTTCAACTTCTCTTTCACCATCGCCATGGCGTCAGAGTTGTTGCTGGCCAGAAGGAGATCGTCCACGTAGAGGGTAAAGTAGATCCGAACACCGTCGTGATCGTACAAGTAGACAAACGTGTCCGACTGAAGCGGAACGAAGCCGATCTCGACAAGGGCGGGATCGATGGTGTTGAACCAGTTCCCGGGGCTTTGGGTCAGCCCGTAGAGGCTCTTCTCTAGCTGCATCACTAGCTCACCTCCATCCTTGTCCTTGACCTCGAAGCCAGGTGGCTGCTCGACGAGCACCAACTCCTGGATATCCGCGTACAGAAAGGCAGTTGAGACGTCCATCTGGTGTAGAAGCAGGCCGAAGTTCACGGCTATGCAGCATATATCCGCACGCTCTGAATCATTCACATCGGGGCGTAGATGCTACCAGAGTCAAGGCCAGAAACTTGGTTCCAACCTTGAGCCACTACGCGAGCCTTGAAGGAGCCGTCCGCCTTGCGCTTGAACACCCATTTCGAATTGATTCGCTTCCGTCCGGCGGGAACGGCAGAGCGCGGAACAAGCTTGTACACTTGACGATCTTCAAGACTCGCGATCTCGCGTTCCGCTGCTGCGTTCCACTGGGCGGCTTCGGGCGTGGCACGCGCTTCCTTGATTGTCCGTGGAACATTCGGTTGCGTTGTTCCCACAGCATACGCGTATTCCGTGAAGCCGAATGTGCCGCCCCTGTGGGCGACGTCGGGAAACTCCCCCTACACTGTAAACGCGTAGGAGAGGCGATGAAGCTCGCTGATGGTCTTTGCAGTGGGTATGCTCGAAGCAGACCTGGTGGTTGCAGGCGTCGACGTGGAACCTCGTCCACCACGAGTACCACGTCTACGTGCAGACCCGCTGCCACGTCCACCGCGCTGCGTGATGCCTCCCCGCGCAGATCCACCACGCGAAGCAGACCTGGTGACTGCAGGCGTCGGCGCAGAACCTCGTCCACCACGAGATGAACCGTGTCCACGCACAGAACCACCTTGCGGTGCAGTACCAGACGGAGCAGAACCAGCGGGCGATGAACCAAGCGGCGGCGCCGGATCAGGTGACGATCCAGGAGAAGACGAATCGTTGACCGGCACCGGGGGACTAACCCCCCCGGCGGGGCAGGGCTATCTTTCTCAGGCGTACCACCAGACGTCCCAGGCACATCGTTGGCAGGAGTAGATACAGCAGGTACAAGTCCAAGATCACGGTTAGTTGTCTCACAAATTTGTTCGAGAAGGTCAAGCGCAGACAGATCCCCGACGGCATCCCCAACGCCATGTTCAGGAGAGGCCGAATCAGCCGAGTGGTTGGAAGTGTAGTTTCGCACGTCTCTTAGCATGTCGTCGTGGTCGTCGTACGTAAACTCCCCGTCGTCAAAACCGCGCGCGTCCAACGAGAGCGTGACAGAAGGCATCTCAATGAAGATAACATTTTGACTCACCCGCACATGTCACGTCTCAGAGTTGTAGATCCGGTAGGACTTGCTTTCCTCGGTGAATCCGACGAGCCGGCCTTCCCAAGCACGAACGTCCAGCTTATTGGTGCGGACCTCTTCGTGCACGAACGCCTGGGACCCGATCACCCGGAGATGGCCGAGATAGGCATCCTTACCGTAGAGCGCCTTGTACGGCGTCCCGTTTTGCAGAGCTGCATGAGGAGTCCGGTTGCTCAGGTAGACGGCCGTCTTCATAAGCTCTCCCCAAAGGAAGTTCGGAAGTGTCGAGTCGGCGAGAAAACAGCGCACAAAGTTCAAAATCGTCCGACCCGCACGCTCGTTCGCTCCGATCTGCTGATGGGTGTTCGGAGAAGCAAACTCCAGCTTGATGCCGGCATCTTGACAGTACTGACGGAATTCCGCGCTCGTGAATTCTGCGCCGCGGTCCCTGCGGAGGGTATGAATGCGCTCGCCGGTAGGAATCACGGTCTCCTTGACGAATACCGCAAGGGCGTCCACAGTGCAGGTCTTGTCCTTCATGAGCACCACCTCCTTTCAATTGGTTTGCTGGTCAACGAACTTGACGGCGTATTTGAGCCCGCCCAGAGATTTAGGCGTGAAGGGGCCGAGGGTGTCGACGGATACGAGCTGGAAAGGACGTAGGACATTGTAGGTGGCCTGCTTGGGGTAAGGTTGTTGTTTGCTCTTCCCGAGTGGGCAGGTACTACAGTTCTTAAGGTCGCCGGTGTAGTCGACACCGCTAGCCGGCTCCTTCCTCAGGACGTCCAAGCTCTTGTGGTTGATGTGTCCCATGCGCCGGTGCCACAGCTCAGCGGACTCCGACTTTAAGGCAAACACGTTAGGGGCTCGCCCAAGGACCATCTGGCCCCCGGCGCCACCCCCTAGTTTCACCTCGATGGGCAGTGCTACTGAACATTGACTCATAATGGCTATGTGCTAACATTTCCATAACGGACATTAACGTTTCAGCAGATCCGCCCCATGTGTGAAAACATCAACAACTGTTTTGTGTAGACAAATACAAAGCTGTTGCTCTTTTTTATGTTTTTATGTGTTTCATCCTTCACGATCTCCAGTTAAAACAAACTCGCCGTGCGCACTCGCACAGAGGGGTTTGTCGGAGGGCTTTAAATCGAAAGCAAGGCAAGCTACACGTAAACGAGGTGCAGTATTGCATGCCGGGTATATCACAGGATATCACCCTTCGTTTTTCCGTTCTCGCCCGGGATTCTTCAGACGTGTGGTGGCGGATAGTATGGCTTACAGTATTAACAGTGCACACACCACAGTGGCGAGCAAAACGATGCAAACACATCCAATCTGCGCAAATATTGGAAGCTATACCGCCGTAAAGTGTTTGAAAATGTTCAATGAATCCGAATCTGTACAAAGACTCACACGCAACAAACTTCCGTATCATGTACATGTACATGCGAATGAACTGGTCTTGGTATGTACATACTTCGTATACTTCGTACGATAGTAATCTGGTTTTGGTCAAAGACACGGCATGGTTTTGGGTGCTCAACATTATTTCGCATCACGCAGCTTTCGAAAGCGGAGCATCGACCACTCAACTCACCGATCTCTCAGTTGGCTTACTTGAGAACAAGAAAAAAAAGAAAACGTGTTTTTGTAAGTTCCCGTAGGCTCTCCGACCTGATCCGCGCTCCGGTGGGTGTGTCATCGACGCCACGGGACCTCTCCGCGGTTTTTCGCGGAAGTTCTGATCGGACACCGTGGCATGCCGGGTGAGATCCCGCGTATTCCAGCAGGATCCCACGAGGTCCCCTGGGCTTCCTCTCGTCCCCCCCCGACATTCCGTGGGAACAGACACGTGGGAACAGACGGGATTCCATGAGATTTCCCTCCATGGGACTTCCCGCGGGATCCCACGTCACGCGTTGTCCCACGACTTCTGGCGAGACCCCAATTGCCTCGCGCTGTTGTTTCTGCGTGTTTTCACGCGTTTCCGCGAGCTCCCGCGAGTTCCCGCGAGTTCTCGAAGGTTCCCATGAGCTGCAACGAGCTTCAACGAGTTTCACGAGATCCCACAAGCTGGCTTAGTTATCGCGACACGCTCCAATCCCTAACCCTTACCCAACGGGGTCCCATATATGCACATCCTATGGCATCCCACGGGATCTCATGCGCTCCCACGGAGGGCGCAGGCGGTAATTTGCGCATGAATTTCTATGCAGGCCCGTGATACCCCGCGATGCTTTGGGAGCGATCCTACGGTGTCGCCATGGTATCCCGCGAGATCCCACCGGGTATGTCATGGGAGAAAGCGGGCTCCTGCATGGGAAGAGTCGGGATGGTTTTCAAGTGAAATTCCACGGTATCCCATCCCAAGGATTTCCACTGGACTCCGCAATACAACTCGCCCAACGTTCTTGGAAGATATCCCTCGTCGGACAGATCCACGACTCCCCACTTGATAATCTAGGACGTTCAGGAAAGATCTGTATGGCCTAGCTAATGTTGCTGGCTGGGAGCCATTCGATGTGCATGACCGAGCACATGCTTCCCGCGTTGAATCTGTGCTCAATGGATACAGATTCTACAGAACGTGCCATAATAACGGCAGACATCGGATCGTCGGATTTTCTACTGCAGATGAACTACATACCCGGTATGCTGTCCGCTATATGGAAGATATGGATTCGCGTAGACGACCACCACCTGCTCGTGTTTACATAAGCACGCCAAAGCTCTTCGCATGGCTTATGCCTGACTATCACAGTGCGGTCAGGGTTCTACATAATCGAGGTATTGGCCTATCATAGGGCACACACAGGCACGGCTCGCACGGCAGGCCGTGCGTGATTCTTATATTGCTGTCGAGACTCTGAAAGACACTATTACACCATTTCCTATATGTTTTCTGTACCCCGTAGACACCCCTGGGTACACTGGCCACCGCTTCTGGGTGCATGACTCGTGCGTGTCCAGCAGCGAACAAGGAACCCGACCCTGAACACGAAAAACTTAACTACGCACGCGACGAGTCATGCATTTCACTCTATCCATCAGGTCTTGGGCGCCGCGGACGATGCTCCCCAAGCTACAAACTGTCTTCTATGGGGTAGTCTATGTCACAGCTACCAAAGGTATCATATCTACCACAAAGAAAGGCAGATGCCAGATATTAGATATGGTATTCGAATGAAGAAGACGCCGGGATATAGTCTAGACCCCGTCCGTATCCTTGTCTTCGGAGAGGTCAGACAGTTACCGCTAGGAGCTGCACCGGCCGCGAGGACTCACCTACCGGACAACGTGCACTCCTTCTTCTGCCTCGGGTTGCTTCGGGTTGCTCCGAGTTGGGGACGAGTGGCTACTGTATGTACCTTGAATACGTCAACAAAGATTGCAGGCGGGGATGGCAGAGCGTTCGATTGGCGATAAAACGTAGAAAATCCGAAATTGTCTTGAGTACGCACCGAGTAGTATCTGACAGATATTTTTGTTGTGCGAAAGATCCGTCATTTCGTTGTTTCCCCCGATGCCATGCGCCGCGCGAAGTTGTTTCCGGTGCGCTCCCATTGGCTGTTTACTGCGAACCGTTACCCCGACACCCGGTGGGATGCTGCGTGTAGGCGAATAAGCCGCTGCTTCGAAATCCCGTTATTCCCCCGGAGGCCGAGTGGCCACGTGCCACGTGTAAAATGTGCTTTGTGTTTTACTGTTTCCAGCACTATATATTAGACTATAGGAGTAGTCTATCCTCCCATTGATTGGCTGCCTACCCCGTACCGGTTTACTTACCCCCCCGTTCGGGAGAAAGTGGAAAGATTGGTTGCATATCGAAAGCCGCGCGGAATACAGCAGCACCATACTGCAATAGTTGTAGTACCAGGTACTGGTATACCGTAGTACCAGGCACCACCAGGTATATATAGCGCACAGACTGACTAATATCACCCTGTTGACCCTGATAGCTACACTGTAGTTGTAAGGGGAGTCGCCGACCTATATCCTTAATGAGGACACACAACTCGTAATGCGCGCGATCGGAGTATCACACACAGCTTGCAAAGATGAGTTTCGACGAAATCATCGATCTCACAGCTGGAGTGTATTTTCATTTTTTATAATATATTATGGGCAGACACTCACTTCCAGGGGTTGCGCTTTTGAGCCGTTTCGCAAAGATCGGATAGATCCTATCCATTCTTCAACACCTATCCCAATATTTCGTGGAGGATAGATGATCCATGATTTCTGTGATCGACGACGGGGTCCAGAGCACGATTGCTTGCCCGGTGGGATCTGTACTATAATAGGACACGGCTCTTCTTGCACAGCCTCTCTATCTATACGATCGGCAATTGCAGGACCTAGAGAATCCAGATCGGGATCTTCTGTCCGATGTGCCGGCATACCGCGGCGGTACCATCATCAGGTACTTCACCGGCAGCAGTCAGTCAAAAATATTTGTGAAGCTAGAAGCAGCAGCAGCAGTAGTACAACAGTACTGTGAAGGGACAATAATATACGTAAGTTGGGTGTGTATTCAACCGTTTGATTATACGAGGCCGTAGTAACGGCGACTGTGCGACTAACTGTAGTCTAGGGCTACACGCACGGTGTGGATTCCTAGCTTAATCCTCGTCGTGGTGTTAGGCTATTGTGTGTAGTCGCGAGGAGAGGCTTGAACATGGAAGAAGTGCATACTCCTAGTCTATAGACTAAACTATATTATTATGTGTCTATCAGATAGAAAACCTCATAATGGGCATGCTCACCGACTCGTCTGCATAGTCATCATGCTTGTCCATTAGAGGGTTCATATTTCCGTGGCGGTACTTATACTGACGGGATGTGGGATGATGGTCGAGCCTGTGAGAAGGGTTGCGTTCAAGCAGCAAACCGTGGTGCAGAGCCCCGGGTGTGGAGAGGTAGCTTTCGTGTGTGTTGCGTGTGTCGCACTGATGTCACTACTGCTGCTTCTGCTGCTCCTGCTGCTTCTGCTTCTGCTTCTTCTGCTGCTTCTGCTTCTGCTGCTGCCGCCGCCGCTGCTGCTGCTGCTGCTGCTGCCCCTGATGCTCTCCGTTTCCAAAAGGCAGTGGCTGCCGTAGCTTACACACGAGGTGATTTGGGTGCTGGGTCGGTTGCTTCTCTTCTTGTTGAATGCCCGTTACAGTACACCGCAAAAACGGCAGCAAACGAGATCCGGCAAGAAACGTTACGTAGACGAAACCCCATAGCTTCCCGCGCGTTAGTTACCAACGCGGCACAACTAGGCACAGGCGGCGCCAAACGAGCTGAAACTTAGTGAGCGTTGAGCGATGGTGAGCCGAGTGGACATTTGCGTCTGGGGTTGTGCCACTTCAAGCAGGGGTAGCAAAAAAACGGCAATTTCAAGGGGGTGACTCTCTCGTGGGCGAAGCGGACACTAACGAACGAACGAACGGACGAACGAACGCACGGACGAACGAACGAACGAACGAACGAACGAACGAACGAACGAACGCGTTCGTTCTCGAATTTTTGCTCTGGAGATACCTTTTTTGTGCTAAGCCTTCTAAATGGATATCTCCTTGTCACCACGAATGCACGACCAAGAGACCGGCCTAGCTAATATCGTCAAGGGCTCTTCAAAGGGTTTAGGCCCAAGAGGGCTACGCCCCAGGGTTCTCGGCCAATTGGAGGTGTATGGAAAGCCCACGGTACGTGTCCAAAGTACGTGCCCACGTGTGCCCCAAACCACCTCATATTTAATTAAGACGCGCTGGCAAGACGGCCGTAGCTTACACGCACTCTTTCTTCCCGGGCACAGTATTAGGACCAACAGGACCGTGACGCAAGGGAGGGCGAAATACGCCCCCCCTTTGACTACAAGTTGGGCCGCCAATCTACTAAAAAATGTACGTACTACTCCCTCATGACCACTATTTCCCCCCGTTTGACCTAAAAAATACGTTTCTTGACCAATTATGACACGCTCAAAAGCGAGTACAGGTGCGTCTCCACGCCATCGCCCAACAGCCCGAGCAGACCACGAGCGGAACATCCAGTAGCTGCGATCGTTTGTCCTCGTCAAATGACGGGTGACTGACCGTATGGGATTTATAAAATCATGGAACTACAACTCTAACCCTAGCCCTAACCCATACGTGGGTATTGATTGGGTGCTTGGTTGTCGGACCGGAGAAAACACGCACACATCGAAGCACAACAACCAAGAACACAACCAACGGTATGTTATAGTCAAGTCAACCCGTGGTTGTGAGACGCGTTTCGTCGTTGTCTTGACGCAAGCTGTACAACATACATACCTGCCAGGGGTACAGAGCTGCAACTCGACTTTTTATTGTCAACGCTCAGAGGTTGTGTGCTCTTATCCATCCCCGGGAACGTTACAATTCAATGTATTATTTGGCATTACACGTACTACTGGTATATACTGACGGTGTTGCGGCCTCTGCCTCTTGCCGGGTGTCTGCGCTACGCTTTCGATGTGAGCAGTGCTGGTGTGTGCTCTCTTCTGCTCGACAACCAAGCACCGAACGTCCAGCACTCACAACCTACGATGCGTCTTCCGCTTGTTCCTTTGTGTTTTCTGACGATCAAATGCGTTTTCTTTGGCCCGTCCATAAACGTTTGCTTTGCTTGCGCCGTCATTTCTTCGGCGACGAATGATCGCAACCACCCGCAACTACTGGATACCCCGCTCGTGGTCTATTGGGGCAGTTGGGCGGTGACGTGGAGATGTATTAGTACTACAGCAGCTTTCGAGGGTGTCATAATTGGTGAAAGATGGAGATGTTTTCGGCCAAGTGGGGGGAAATGGCCACGACGAGGGGGTAGTACACAATTTTATATTTTTTAGTACTTTTTCGGAGGCATACTCCCCCAACTCGTCGGAAAAAGGGTGGTTGTTCTTACCCCCCTTGCGTCACGGTCCCGTTCATCCCAACACTGTCTCCGCAAACAGAAAACCATAGTGCACCCCCGGCATGGCCTGCGAGCGTCTTGCCACAAGGGCTGCGAGTGTCTTCCAGCGCGTCAGAATTGAATTTGAGGCAGCTTGGGGCACGCGCGGGCAAGTTCCGTGGGCGTGTTTTCCCTACACCTCCAACAGACCGAAAAGCTCGGGTGTTTAACCCCTTTTAACCACTACTCAACTATCTAGTAGGAGAGCGGTTGTCAATGGGTCAAATAGGGGTCTTCTAGCATCTTCGATCGTCACCACATGCTTCCCGGGGCCATCCAGCGCGCGTGTCGTACGAGCAAAGCCCAGGAGTCTTGGAATGTCAAGTGCGTCGTCTGCAAAGTCCAGCAGGTCGGGCTGCTTCGCGCGACGGACGCCGTACCCAATATTTTGCGTTCGTCATTTTTTCCCTCTCAAGTGCGGGAATGGTTCAACGGCATCAACACACACCACACGGGCCGTGGACGTTTCGTCTCCCCCCTCTTTTCCCCGTGTCCGGTCAAATCAAGACCCCCCCACCCTCACTCTCCACCCCCCCTTCCGCCCCTCCCACCCCAGCTGCGTACCCGTCAAACGTCGAATTATATTGCTGCTGCTATGCCACACGTGTAGGTAGTCGCTGCGGTTGTGCACCAGCTACAACAATACATTAATACAGTCGCGGTGCCTCGCTAGTGCAATGCCTTGCCAGTGGACAATACCCGCACTAAAGTGGGACCCCGCACTGAAGCGGAAACCCCGAACTATCCCAGAACAATGCAGTTCTCTGTTGGACGAGGTCGTGACAAGCGATTTCCATCGCGATAAAGTGGGAATCCCGCACAAACGCGGGGCCACGGGTGTTGTACCAGACAATGACGATACCGAGCAGCGACGAGACGGCTGCTGCTGAATACTGCTGTAACAACGAAAAAATATCTGCCATAGCACCGACGTCCACCTCACGTGCAGAACAGTGATCAATGATAAGAGACCAGGTGGCTAAACTACTGACTGCTGAAATAGCACCAACGACTACCTCACGCTCAGGACAGTTGCCAATATCAAGAGACTAGATGGCTACTGCTGACTGCTGCAACAGCACCACCGTCCACCTCACGTACAGCACAGCCATATCAATAACAATAGACTAGATGGCTACTACTGACTGCCGCTGTAGTAGCGTTCCAATCCCTTAACACCAAGGTCACACTCAAGCACAGGATACCTATCATGCAAAACACAAGAAACAGGAATACTGTCCGGACTAAATACTCAGGGTTTGCGGCACACTAAGGCCGGCACTATTTCCTACTCAGGTTGTGTTCGTTCGCTGGCGCAGGCTAAATTTTTTGCTCGTGGGTGACAGGATGAGTTTCTACACTTAACTTCAGCACAGACTCCGCGGCAGAATGAAGTTTCAGTAGATTTCTCGTTGCCCTGGAAACCAAATCTCACTCTCAAATCTCAGCCTCCCATATGTTAGGTAGTGCTTGTTTTCTTACGTCGATGTCATCATAGTAGGTCTCTTCAAGGTCGCCTAGCCTGCTTTTTGTTTTGTGCGAAGTAGTGCGCCATATCGAACGACAGACAACCGAATTCGGTACGATACGATACCGAAAAACAGAAAATCAAATCAATGCGACACGTCGAAAACACTAGTTCAGTACCCGCAATCAAATCAGCACAATCAACGTACTGAGATGCCACGGCACGGAGAATACGACATATAAAAAAAGTTCGCACGGAGTGCAAAACACAACATGTACCGGTACGATGCATCTCGACTTTCCATGCGACACCCAACACCAGTCACAGGCGTCCCGTACTGCTGTGATAAAGAAACGTGTGGACGTTACGCTACCCCGTGCTTTGGGCCACAGGGCTCGCAGCTTCCTCAGGAGGCATGTCTCGGACCACGGCGCTAGCCGCTTCCTAACAGCTGCGCTTAATAACGTTAGGAGCTTAGACTACGTCTTGGGCCACAAGGCTAGCGCTATCTTCGCGTCATCGGTACGGCATAATATCCCCTACAGCTTCGTTCACTGACGCGCGTAGGCCAACGCATCATCGGTACAACAAAACATCCCGTGCAGGTGTGTTTAACTGACGTGCGTGGGCTACACTACTGTAGGTCTTCGTTATGGCTTAGGCCACAGGGCTAGCAACTTCCTCAGGAGTTCCACGACCTCCTTTGCGTCTGCATCCATGCTAGACTCCATCAAGGGGTCGTTCACCAGGGTGTCGATGTCCATCCCGGCGTCCTTCAAAAACACAGTGCACATGGGAGGAGTTATGGGGCGGTGGCGAAGTTGGGATGGGGGCGTAGTCATTTGTTGCTTGCCTTAGTCATTTGGCCATTGACCACGCATCCCTTTCGAGACGGAGCACCGGCGGGGGGGGGGGGGTGTAATCGTGTCACGCATGGCGGTAGTCCTTAGGGGCATAGACTTTCTCACCACCACAATGACGGGGTTGGAGCACGTGGGGGGGAGGGGGCGTACTCATTTGTTGCGTGCCTTGGTCATTTGACCATTTAGCATAAATCCCTTGCGAGGCGGACAGTATTGGTACTGGCTCGCAAATCTACTATCAAGTATCACACACCAGGTACATAAGCAGCTAATTTGTACACCCAATACAGATCAACGCCGCCAGAGGGAGCACGGCGTGACGTTCCAATCGCAGGTGCGCATCACTCATTTCCGGTACTCAAACAACACCACACCAGCAGCGCACGAAAATATACATAGATACGAGTATACATATATATATTTCGTAATACACAAGTAAAAAGAGTTTCTTACTTTTTTTTTTTTTTTTTTTTTTATTCTCCGGCGGATGGGGAAAAATAAAGCTTTAGCTCACCACACTTCCGCGTATTTTCATACGCGTCGTGTGTCGATTTAACTCGTTTCTTACGTCACATTCGGGTAGCGCACAGAAAAAGAAATCCAGAAAAAAAGCTACTCTACTGATAACCAATGTCCTCTCCTCACGCACCTTGTACATTTTTCTCAAACCGTCCACTTCTTCCTTAGGGCATTCGCCCGATTCAACCATCTGTAGCACAGGACCGGAGGCGGGGGGAGGGGGGGGGGTGGCAAACTCATTTGTTGCTTGCCTTAAACATTTGAAAGTTGACCCAAGCATCCCTTTCGAGTCAGTGCACCGTGTACATACGTACGTATTTAAGACCACCTGTTACGGGAAGTATTTCGAGCTAGTTTTTCTCTGTTCACCAGGGATTTTCGACTCCCTCAAAAAACACGCGCATTATGGGACAGGAAATCATCGGCATTTTTTTCTCAGTTCTGAAAGGAGCTAGATGTCAGCAAATCCTTGTCAGAGCTGAGCTCAGTTTTGACGGCTCCTAAACCTCTGTCAGAACTGAGATTATTCGATTCTTGGGTACTACCTGGTATCAACCATCACACATCAGAGCTGCCTGTCTGCATCTGGTATGGCCTCTGTTTGCTGTACACGTCACCCACACCAAGTAATCATCACACATACACACCTACGGCGTACCTACTGCTCGCTTGTGTGAGAGAGCTTCTTCCTCACACCAAAGCGATAGAAGCAGCAGCAGCAGCAAAGCAGCAGTGCAGCAGCCGCTGAACAGCAGCATAACAGCAGCAGCTGCTATGGTATCCCCTCTACTCCGTTGGGGCGTTATGATTTACATCAGCTGTCCCCTTTATAGCAGGCAGGCGTTATCGCCTGCATGAACGAACGGCTCCGCCCCCCCCCTTCTGTCAGAAGGGGTGAGGGGGACAGCGAACAACTAATGCCAGAGATGCAACATCGAAGCAACCTTCGTGTGAGTGACCATTACAGAGCCGGAGGCACCCGTGCGTAGCAGTATTAGTAGTCGGTCCCTATTAATAGGTCCATATTGCAGCGAATGCTACTACCAGGCGTCGTCGGCAGGACATTACGCAGCACAGATGCAGCAGCAACAGAAGCGGTGGAAACCCCTTGTCGCCGGTGATAGTTGTCCCAGCGTATATGTATGCGCCAGCGACTCAAATTAGGCAAACGGGAAAACAGGATCAACTTTCCGAAAATCAGAAGCCATAACGGAGGTCCCATACTTGTCATCGAGTTATTTCTGAAGCCCCAAAATTCGAAAAATATTCGGCAGAAATATCATTTTTTTTCCAAAATTAGAGCTGTGAGTCGGCAGAGTTTCACGACTACTGACTAGTCGTAGATGCCGTTCGCCAACAAACCGACTTAAGTTGCACCAACTCACACTTCTACCGGCAACAGTTGGTCATGCTGCATAAATTGGTCAAGGCAACCACCGACTACTTCACGTAGTTGGTCCCCGAAAAAGTGGGTGAAGCTATTTCCACTGGGAAAGATAGACCACATGGACTTCCAATAGTTTGTCGCGAAGAAGGTGGGTGAACTGGCGAAAATGCTCAGCGACCGACGAAGGACGATACACCAAACAATAGTAACACATCAAACAAAGCAACAACAATCTAGGGCAGGCCCCCAAAAGATCGATGAAAAAAAAACCCGAAACCCGAAACCAAAATCAACCTAAAAAAATGAATACCGGGCAAATCAATCAATAGCGAAATAAACGAATAAAATACCACAATCAATATCAGATACGATACTACATACGCACAACGGTCATGATAACCTATACCGGGTAACTAAACATAGCTACTAGAATAAATGAACAAACCCGAAAAAAAAAAAACTATTAATAATGCCAGGTAACGAAACGTAAGTCCAGAATACAGTAGCGGCTACGGTTTAAGAGAGGGTCCGTACAAGCCAATTTCTCTCTCTTAAATCCGGCTTTCTCTTATACCGTCTCGGCTACGGTATAAGAGAATATTCTCTTATACCGTAGCCAAATCGAAAGCGCGCCAGAGAGAGACGCTCTTGTCCGAACTATATGGCGTAGGAGGTCGTAGAGAGTGTATCATTCAATGTCGCGTAACGCAGCAAGCGTTACCACGTCGGGCTACCTCCAAACACCGCTCATTCTCTTGGTTGGCGAGCACGTGGACCCAAGTACGTGGTGCGCTAATGGTGGATCTGCGCTTGGAAAATAAATCATCGTCGTGTCATGCGATGCACATTTTGCACGTGGACACGCAAAGTCGGTACACTAGTGTTTTTGTTGTTGTTTTATAGGTGTGTTTCATGCTCGCACCTCTTCTAGAAGGACAACACGAGGCTACGAGTGCACCAGCACTCAAGAAAGACGCACCCGTTTGCACACTGCACCCCTTCCTCCCACCGTACCCTCAACACAACACCCTCAACCTCTCATCCCATCGATTCAACCCTCCGACAAAACACGAGTCAACGAAAAAAAAAAACTTCAAATTATCAAGACATCACTCGCCCTACAAACAACGCAAACCCAAGAAACTAACGCTACCCTCGCGACCTGTCAGCCTGAACACAACCTGTGTGTGTGATGTGTGTGCCCACGTGGTTTCCAAATGGTTCGATTTAAGAGAAAATCTCGGAAGCAATAGGAATTCTCTCTTAAATCGATTTTGATTGGTACAAGCCAATTCCTCTCTCTTAAATCCGTACTTTCTCTTAAAAAAGTTCTCTTAAACCGTAGCCGCTACTGTAAGCCAGAAACAAAACCCACAAGCCCTTACCGCTTTAAGGGCTGCCACTTCCGCCTTGTGGTCCTCAGGGCTCCTACCGGCCCCCATCCCCGGCATTCCCCCCATCCCTCCCATCCCTCCCATGCCGCCACCGCCCATGGAGGCCATCATCTTCTCTAACCCTTCCGTGTCTTCGCCACCCCCCTGCCGCCGAATCGATTAACCAGGCGGCAGAAGGGCAATGCGAACAAGATAACAGGCAGGAAACGATTACACACGCAACTTAGGCGTAACAGCAGTATTGGGCGAGAAGATTACCAACACGCCACAAAATGAAAACTTGGAACAAAAAAAAAAAACAAGCTCACCGCTCAGTACGTAAAACGGCAAAACAAAGGATCGCAATATCGAAGACTCGAAATATCGAAATATCGAAATATCGGAATACCGATAAATTAAAGTATACTGTTACCGTATACTTCGAAGTATATATCAAAGCTTGAATTATCCAAAATTCGAAATATGTAAATGTCGAATATCTGAACATCGAAAAGTCCGGGGAAAAGGAAGGAAAAAAAAACAAAGGGCGGAAAAAAACGTCAGGGCCAGTTTTAAGTTTTAACGGGGACAAATCGTCTCGGTTTGATCACCATAACCAAGTACGCGTACGAAGGTGCGTGTACACAATCACGAATATAGCGTATGTACGTCATTGCCAACAAATACAAGGCACACATCGGGCACTACAATCGCATGTAGCAAAAAAAATACTTTGGAGCATATATTACCTCCGACATCATCTTCATCATGAGCTCCATCATGATCTTCTGCGTAATGCTGCTCGCCTTGGCCTCCTTGATGGAAAACAGATCCTGTGATCCCACCGCCCATGACAAAAGAAAAGACACCACCGTACAAAACACACCGCAAGAATAAAACAGACATTTAGCTATGAACCTAAGCAAGCGTACAAACGAACGCGGACTAACATATGTATTATACGAGGTACAACACCTTGTACGTCAATATGTATTTTGAAGTGTTTTTTGGCATGAAATACCTACCATGGCTCGTTCATATCTAGTCGACGGCTTACAGCCGTCCCATCCGTGCACGATATTCGCCAAGTCCTATTAATAGCGTATATCACTACCGCCACCACTACCACTGACACCAACACCACCGCCAATCATCATCATCATCATTATTATTATTATTATTATTATTATTATTATTATTATTATTATTATTATTATTATTATTATTATTATTATTATTATTATTATTATTATTATTATTATTATTATTATTATTATTATTATTATTATTATTGTGGAAGACAGGGTCGTAGATACCTATCGTAGATCGCGTACACGCATGCGCGAGAGGACACGTCACCGGTCAGGCAATACACGATCCCGGGTCGCGAACGGCGTCACCCGTCATAGACGGCGTTGACCCGTCCCCGGAAGGTCAGCCACCGAAAGATGATCCCGCCGCATGACGAAGGGCATATGCCCACCGTCACTCTAGCTCTGGCTTAGCATCTCCTTGCTACATATAAGAAAGAAAGGTTATCAGTCGCGTTCGCTGTTGAGAACGATCGTCAAGGGACCTCAGCACCGCGACGCCCTCTCCGCTTCGACTTCAGCTCTGCGACGACCTCTCCGCTCCGACTACCGACCATCCGCGACGAGTACCAGACCTCCGGGACCACCCTCACCACTTCGACTCCGGGACCCCGTGAGAGACCAGGTTCCATAGTGGTGACCACCGTCGGAACAACCTATATAAAACCCTATATAAAGTTGTTGTCGGAAAAAAAATAGAAGCAGAGAACATGCCACGCTCAGGAGCTCGCTCAAAAAAGAGCCGCGGGAAAGCCCGCAAGGCATCGCCCTCTCCGGAGGAACCGACTCCCGCACTGGCGGGGAACTCTTTTGCGGCCCTCGCCCCCACCGACCAGGGCGGACCGGCCGTAGACGACGAGGAGCAGCGGGACGCTGCAGATGAGGCTGGTGCGCCGAGCACGACACCGGTATCATCAGCCGTTGAGGAGGGCTCGAGCCTAGCAGAGGACATCCTTGCCGCGCCAAGCGCCCTCCCGAGCCACGACCCCGTCCGCGTCGAGACCGCCGCGTTTCTTAAGAAATACATGCTCGACGGCACCACGCCGCCGTCGTGGGTCTTGGAGATGGTGCTGCCGGACAGCCGGAAGCCTGTGAGTGGGCCTTCCGACGAGAAGGTCGATGAGGTGAGAGAAGTACCACAGCCGCAGCAAAACCTCGACGTTGTTTTTGAACGCGTGCAACACTCCACGACTCTTGCTACGCCTATACAACAGCAGTCGAGTAGCTCTGACAGCAGCCGTACCTCTCACCCTGACCAATCTCAACTAAACCCTCTGACAGCACGTAACACCTCTGCTGTAGAAGCACTGCCCACAAACCCTCTGACAGCACGTAACACCTCTGCTGTAGAAGCACTGCCCACAAACCCCCTGACAGCACGTACAACCTCTGCTGTAGAAGCACCTCGCACAGCACGTATAACCTCTGCTGTAGCACCCCCGAGCCCAACCCACACCCACAACGAAGACCCAAAATATTCGATAAAAAAATCGGATATGCCCGCTTCGCTCAAGTTGCACGGGTTGCCAACTGAAGATGTGCCCGAAATCATGGCGCTCTTTCACGCTCACATTCGCTTGCACGTCCCTGACGGCGCCTCGGACTCGGTTATCGATCGCCACGCTGTGAGATACCTAGCATACTTGGTAGCCGACCACGCAGCTAGCACCATGAACCAAATCCAGTGTGGTACGTTAGAGTGGCGCACAGACAAAGAGCTGGCCCAACTGAACACGGAAGCGGTAGACGTCAGAGCACCACGCAACTGGAAGGAGTGGGTGAATGCTTTCACAAATCTGTTTAGCCCCGTGAACCGCATCGTCCTCCTCGCTCGCACCGTCTCTACCCTAAAGCAAGGCAGTAGTGAATCCGTCGACTCTTACGGACTGCGTGTAACTCAAGCATACGCGCGCCTCCTAGCCGAAGCAAAACGAACCGCTCCTGTCAACGTCTCGCCATACCAACATGCATGGCAAACATCGCTCATGGCATCTTTCGAAGCCGGCCTAATTCCGCACGTACGTCTAGAACTCATCCGCGAAGACCCCTCTCTCACATACCAAGCCTCACGGACTCGCGCCAAGAAACATGAGACCAACGCCTTACGCGCGGCCCCCACCCCCTCCCCGACCACATATGCTTCGGCCGTCGCTGGCACATCTCCCGGGCCCAACCGACAGCTCATATCGTCGATGGCAAAACTTGAGAAAGCCATCTCGTCCAACCTGACGGCGGCGCGAGGCCGAGAGCGAAGGGTGACCTTCGAACCAGCGACTTATGGCCCGACCGACAAGCGAGGCAGGTCGCCGGGTAGCGATGCGGGTAGGAGCAGGAAGCCGAAAGTAACGTCGGGCGACGAATGCGACTACCCGATGTGCCGCCACCGAAACTCGCACTCGCGCCCAGACTGCAGGCTCGCCAAAATGCACGAGCGCGATGGCATCGTAGTCACAAAAAAACCGTGAGGGGGCCCGCGCCGGTTACCTCAAACCGGTTCGGGGAGTAGGCAAACTAGGATCACCAAACCCGCGGTAGAAACGATAGCACGATCAGCTAGCGTAGCCGTGGCAAGTACCGGTAGACCTAGTAGTAAGAGGAGGGATAAGTGTGGCCGAACAAAGAGCTCCACCCCTCTGGCGAGTACCCATGCGAAACAAGTACATGCAGACAACCAGTCGAATACTGTAACAGACTTAGAAAATAAGCAGCAGGTTCCGAGTGTTCTGGCAGTACCGCGTGGAGTTGGACCAGCCGTAGAAGCAGCAAGCAGAGTCGAGAAGAGTAGTCAACGTCGGAATGATACGTTTTCACCTTCCATGGTACCACAAGCGTTGTATGTTTCTGCTGCGTCCCGCAAATTAAATGAGAAAATTAAACATCATGTTTTATTATCATGCAACGCTAACCGGGAAACGCACTTTGATGCTTTCCACGCGTCTGCCATGAGTGGGTATCCCAGATATCCCACAGCTCTCAGCTCTACGTCAAAGCGCGTACGAGTAAACGCCAGAGTTAATGATTATCCGGCGCACAATGTCACGATTGACACCGCGACCGATGTACCATGCATATCTGTTCACTTTGTACAGACACATCCCACGATGAAAGACACTCAAATTTTTGCAGTGCCCCCGGGAGCGATCAACCTCAGCAGTGCTGATGGGTCGCCTCTCAAAATTTTAGGATATGTTCGCTTTCAACTTACGCTAGGAGATATTACCCTACCAGTCGAAGCGCTCGTATTGCCCTCTTTAGGACCAGACATTATGCTACTCGATAACACCATCATGGGCGCCTTCGGAGGTGTCCTCGACTGGAGTACAGAGCAATTGTCATTCAAAACCTCTCAAGTGACGATCAAAGCATCTCATCGTATAGTAGACTTTACAGCGCGCCCCGAGAACACTGCGACAGCTCAGTGCTCCGTGGTCACAGTTAACACTGATGTAGAGTCGGTGCCTGTCTTGTTGCGACACAAATGCTGCATCCCCCCCGAGAGTGAGATGGCAGTACAAGTAGTGTCAGCGACAGCACCCACAGAAACCACTGCTGCACTCATTGAACCACTCATCGTCACGTTCGAAGACATCGAATCGTCCGCCGTACCTGAAGCTTTTCAAAATATGATAGTTGCTCGTACAGTGAGTCACTGGTCGGCCGCTGATAAAACAGCAGTAGTCCAGATCGCGAACCCGTCCCACCAATACGTATACTTGAAACGCAATACCTTACTAGGTCACATTGCGCCCGTATCGGTAGCCCTGAACAAAACGACCAGTGCAATTCAAACAGACAGCAAGACAACGGAATCCACGCGTAACGAGCTTCGTGCAGCACTTACTCGAGCATTTGATAAAACCACGTTTACACCTGCCGAATGCGAACAAGTACTGACTCTATGCACGAAATATCGCAGCGTTTTTTCCTTGTCGCCTCAAGAGCTAGGTAAATGTACCCTGGCCGAAGCAACGTTTCCTCTTGAACCAGGAACACGGCCTGTAAATAGAACCCCGTACCGTGCAAACCCTCGCGTACAGGAAACTATCGACAAGTGCGTGAACCAGATGGAACAAGAAGGAATCATTGAACAGCGCCCTAGTCCCTGGGGTTCCGCAGTAACTATTGTCGCAAAATCAGACGGCACTCCACGGTTCTGCGTAGATTACAGGTCGACCATAAATAAGAATCTGATCAAAAAATCGTGGCCTATGCCTAACTTAGAAAGCCACCTTGACACGGTCGGAGGAGCACGTTATATAACTGTGTGTGACGTACAAAATGCTTACCACCAAATACCAGTAGCAGAGAGCGAACAAGATAAAACTGCTTTTGTCACGCAGAACGGAAAGTGGGTTTTCAAACGCCTACCGTTCGGTATAGCTAACGCGCCGTTTCTGTTCTCGCGAATCATGTCACTAGCTTTTGCACATTTTGGTCCAAAAAGTGGGCTCTTGGTTTATATGGACGACTGTATATGTTGTTCATCTACCTGGACAGGCCACTTACAGCTACTCGAAAATATGTTCAAAGCCTTGCAAGCAGCCGGCCTCACCCTCAAACCATCGAAAGTACAGTTTGGCCCCCGAGAAGTTAAATACTTAGGACACATACTGACGGCCGACGGTATTCGGATCGGTGAGGATCGCGTAAAAGCTATAGTTGACTTGCCGACGCCTAAAACCATAAAGGAGTTGCGGTCAGTGCTAGGAATGGTTAACTTTGTACGCAAGTTTATACCTAACTTAGCCGGTATCATAGCACCCCTGGTAGCCCTCACGAAAAAAGAGGCCGCCAAAGAAGTCGCTAAACGTTGGAGACCAGAACACGATCAGGCGTACGCAACAGTGAAACAATTACTCACTCAGGCGCCCGTACTTCAATTTCCCGATTTTTCTAAAGACTTTGCGATACACGTTGACGCTTCAGAAGCAGGTGCAGGTGCCTTCCTCGCCCAGCAGAAAGACGATGACCTCGTTATAATCGCATACTTTAGTCAACGCTTCAACGACAGCCAGCGCCACTACTCCGCTACGCTCAAAGAATGTTATGCTGTGGTCTTGGCCATCCAGCACTGGCGACCTTATTTATGGGGACGACATTTTGTGTGTGTGACAGATCACGCGGCCCTGCGATACCTATACTCAATGCAAGATACATCGAACATGTTAACACGCTGGGCAATAGCATTACAGTCTTTTGACTTCACCGTCCAACACAAACCAGGCAAACTGCACGTCGTACCGGACACGCTTTCACGAATGTTTGCGTTCGAGCACCAGCAAGAAGTAGCTGTGCCGTCCCTCGCGCCCATTTGCCGCAACGTACCAGATGATCCTAAGCTACAAACAGCTCGTGTCCCCCGACCATATCAGATCTCAGCCGACAAACTGGATAACCTACAACCAGTACGCAGCGATAGAGAGCTATTTAGTGTGAAATCAGTATTCGTGAGCGCGACAAATGTTTTCATGTCCGTCGATCAAGAAAAACTCCGCTCAGCACAAAGAGTAGAGTACGGGCGGTACATCGATTACATACAGCACGCAGACGCACCATTACCCGAAAAAGAAACGAAAACAACCATGTCTTACTATTCAGTGCAGGACGGGCTGTTGTTTAAATCGTACCTTCCGGGATATCTTCGAAAACGAAGCACCTTCCGCGATCAACTCGTAGTACCGGAGGCCCTTGTTGGATTAATTCTGCACGCCTACCACGATCACGTTCTATCCGGAGGACACCTCGCATCTCGCCCGACTTATGAAAAAATCCGCCAGAAATATTGGTGGCCCACCATCAGCCGCGACGTACGAGAGTGGTGCGAAAAATGCCAAGCTTGTCAACGACGAAAAACAGCACACAACAGACCCAAGCTCCCGACAGGCCATTTACCTGTCGAGCGGCCATTTCAACGAATATCGGTTGACTTAGTAGAGTACAAATCGGTATCAACTTCAGCCGCAGGGATCGAATGCAAATACGTTCTCTCCATGATGGACCACCTGACGAGGTTTGCGGTACTGCTGCCGGTACGTAATAAAACGGCCGAAACAGTAGCCAATGCCATAATCGAGAGAATAATCAGCATTTTCGGCCCACCAGAAACCTTGCATAGTGATCAAGGGCCCGAATTCGAGAATAAGGTGATATACCAGCTGCAACAAATACTCGGATACAAAAAGACCCGCACAACGCCGTACCGGCCGCAGGGTAATTCAGTGTCCGAACGGGTACACTCAACGATGCACAGCATGCTAGCAATGCACAGTGCAATCGATCAAAGCAACTGGGCCACTCTCTTACCGTTCGTGCAGCTAGCGCACAACACTAGCTTTAGTGCAACGATGCATGAGACACCATTCTTCTTAATGTTCGGACGACAACCCCGACTCCCAGTCGATATAATCCTCGGTATTCCTCATGTAGGAAGAACAGCAGACACCGACGAACTCGCACAAAACACACGGGACAATTTGCAAATCGCCTTTGAGCTCGCACGCCGAAACTTAACCGAGCGTGCAGACAAGCAGGCAGAACAAAATAGCAAACTTAAACCGTACCCGGTGTTCAAACCTGGACAGGAAGTACTCGTGTACAGACCGTACCAGGATTCGGATGGGCCCAACCCAAAGCTGCTATTACCATGGCGAGGACCGTATGTCGTCTGCTCACAATTATCACCAGTGGTGTATAGAGTACGACTAACGAACGACACCCGAGAAGTGTCAGTCCACCTAGCCCATATAAAGCCCTACCATCAACGGGAAACACCACCCGCACCTCAATTTGAGAAGCTGGCGGAATTGTTTTTAGGGAACCCCATTCCCTTACCCGAGTTGGACCATCCAGACGCGGCTCAACCCAAAATTGAGTCCTACTTCGTAGACAGGGTAGTAGATCATAAAAGGGGACCTGGCAGACCAAGCCCCCACAACTACAAGTACCGCCTAAGACTCCGAGGTTACGGCCCTGAATCCGACCTCGAGTATCGCGCGGACGAAATACCCCAATGTCACGAATTGATCGCCGCATACCGAGCCAAAAAGGGTTTGCAACTCGCGATAACCTCACCTGCTGCGCCCCCCCTCCCTTCTCTCGGGAAACGGAAGCGTATAGTAGGCAGGGACGAGCACGAACTGAGACAGCGCAAAATAGATTCTCAGATGCTCCGCGGCGTAACCGAATAACGAACAAGCTGGCTAACACAGTTGACTCAGCTGTAAGCACAAGAGTCAACAACGGTGATGAGAGTAGCACCAGCAGGCATGGCAGTACACACTCGTGTCGACCATGATCTGACGGGCACTCTACCCGGCATTCCGGTGGGAATAGCCGGGGGCAAGGAGACGTTAAGAAAATTGTTGTACCCAACGGAGAGAGGCTGTAAGAAGCGTGACAATTCACGCCCGTGCCCGGCACT
The DNA here is from genome assembly GCA_012845835.1 of Undaria pinnatifida. Taxonomy (NCBI): domain Eukaryota; class Phaeophyceae; order Laminariales; family Alariaceae; genus Undaria; species Undaria pinnatifida. The sequence continues at coordinate 2,056,490 of JABAKD010000017.1, read as the reverse complement.
CCGTTCCAAACGGGACAAAACAGCAATACCACCGTCTAGCCACAAACAAAATTGTTCGAACACGAAACACACAGGGGAAAGGAGCTTCACGCGACTCCACCCCACCTAAAACGAAGTCACACGTTGATGCACCTAGATCAACTGAGCTGACTCCGAGTGAAAATATCTAGGCGGACCCGCCCACAAAAGAGAAATCACTAAACAACTTCGCTGCCCGTGGTTCCCAGAACAGCAACCACGAGGGGCGCACCAGTACGTGTGGCCACACGGAATACGTGCGTTGAGATAATATTTGGAAACCCCATACAACTCCAGTACACGCTGTCAGCATGCAAGCTCGAAAATGTAAACATCTTCGCTGGCCCGGTGTTTCACACCCGTGTTTGCTAAACACGTCAGTTATAAGGAGTGGATGCACGCATATAACAGCTGCTGTGTCTCGATCCGATAAATCGACACCCCGTTTCCTAAAATTGTCATCCTCCCGATGACCGCTACAAAACCATCCTTAGCTAAGATGGGCTTGCAGCGAATACAGAGGGGGGTGATGTGGAAGACAGGGTCGTAGATACCTATCGTAGATCGCGTACACGCATGCGCGAGAGGACACGTCACCGGTCAGGCAATACACGATCCCGGGTCGCGAACGGCGTCACCCGTCATAGACGGCGTTGACCCGTCCCCGGAAGGTCAGCCACCGAAAGATGATCCCGCCGCATGACGAAGGGCATATGCCCACCGTCACTCTAGCTCTGGCTTAGCATCTCCTTGCTACATATAAGAAAGAAAGGTTATCAGTCGCGTTCGCTGTTGAGAACGATCGTCAAGGGACCTCAGCACCGCGACGCCCTCTCCGCTTCGACTTCAGCTCTGCGACGACCTCTCCGCTCCGACTACCGACCATCCGCGACGAGTACCAGACCTCCGGGACCACCCTCACCACTTCGACTCCGGGACCCCGTGAGAGACCAGGTTCCATATTATTATTATTATTATTATTATTATGATTATGATTATGATTATGATTATGATTATGATTATGATTATGATTATGATTATGATTATGATTATGATTATGATTATGATTATGATTATGATTATGATTATGATTATGATTATGATTATTATTATTATTATTATTATTATTATTATTATTATTATTATTATTATTATTATTATTATTATTATTATTATTATTATTATTATTATTATTATTATTATTATTATTATTATTATTATTATTATTATTATTATTATTAGGGCCCGAATTAACGAGGAACTTGCAAAATCGAATTTCGATTTTTTTTTTTTAATTTCATGAAAAATACACAAAAAATTCAACTTTGGTTCTTATCAAGGAACGGCGCAGTGCGTTCTAGGAAATAAAAAAATTCAAAAAACGCAAAAGGGTCAACGAACACCCGTGGGCAACGACCGAGGCGAGCGATGGCTCGCGTCCTCCCCGGAGCGCCGCGGCTAGCCGCAGATTCTTTTGGCCGGCAGCGGCTTGGAGGCTATGGCTCTAGGTGTCTCTTGGGTGGGCTGGCGCCACCCCGCCGCCCGACACGGGCAGCAGCGACGGGGATATAGCGGTTGAACTTCTGAGCGAAGTCATCATGTGGTAGTTGGTCGTGTAACTTTCGAGGTGCAGGGCGACGAAAAACTGGGTTTGCGGCGGGCTCGGTTGCTTTCGAAGCGTCGCAGGCGGTCTACGCTGAGCTAAGGACCTTCGGAGGCCGCGCTGCGGCTGCTCCGGTGGTCCTACCTCTCGCAATGTTGGCTTCTCGCCTCTCAAGCAGCCGACGACATGGCACCAATTCGCGTGGCCGGCTTCGGTTACACAGAACAAGCCATGTCTAGGTGGACAAACTCCCTAAATTCAATTTCGATTTTCGACTAAATTCGACCGAGAAAGTCTTTTTTTACTTCTTTGTTGAATTTGATTTTTCGTAATAATTCTGAGAATGCCTGCTTGGTGATTCATTTCTTGACCAATCAGATGCAAATTAAATTGAATTCTATAAAAAAAAATCGAAATTCGGTTTTGCAAGTTCCTCGTTAATTCGGGCCCTTATTATTATTATTATTATTATTATTATTATTATTATTATTATTATTATTATTATTATTATTATTATTATTATTATTATTATTATTATTATTATTATTATTATTATTATTATTATTATTATTATTATTATTATTATTATTATTATTATTATTAATATTATCATTTTTACTTTTATTTCCATCCCATTTATTATCCTCGCATGGTCACATAGCGGGTCCTCCTCCCCCCTCCCCACCACGGTACGTGCCTTCATTTTCATCATTTCTATCGCGAGAAGAACTCAGCATTTTCTTCCCTCGCCGACTCGCGTTGAATTGTACCTACCCACGCTGCTAGGCGCTCTCAGCAGTTGATCCTTTTTCATCACCTTTTTTTCTGCATTTTTGCAAATAGAAAAAAATCTCACCACGGTGGGAATCGAACTCAAGGACCAACGCTATTAATATTAATAGTAGTATTCGAGGGTAGCCACTAGGCCACCGGGGCGACCGACTCAGGGTTAGGGTTAGGGCTAAGCATGATTATTACTACGATGATTTTTTTTTCTTCACACACATCTACTTTCCAGCTTCTGGACAAGCCGTGGTCACAGGTGTCGTCCCTTCTCCCCCCCGGTCCTTACCTTCAATTTTTATCGCGCGTAGGGTTGTTCAGCAATCCCACTGCTGGTCGATTTGTCATCAAGTGTTGCTAACTCATGCTCTCGCGCTTTCCGCAAGTCAATCTACCCCCCGCTGGGTTTGGCGTCGGTTGGCAACGACGCTGTAAAACACGCGTCTCTCCACGTGAACTACGCCACCAGGATACCGTCTCGTTTCGTCTCGTTCTGTCGGTGAAAACCCGACGCGCACCATCCCGGTATTTTTACAGACGTGAGGGTCAATAGTTTTTTTTATTCCTTTCGTGACTTGACGATAGTATAGCGATAAAACAAAGTGTAGCGGGGTTCTATCATGGTGCGAGCATGCAGCACAAGGCAGTGAAAGCCGTGCGCGTGTCTCACAGGTACTTGCATTGAAATGTTTCGACCGGAGAACAAAAAAAAAGTCGTCGTCGCCAAACGTAGCGGCCCGGGATCATCCTTCGTGTGAAGGATGCCACAATCACCAGTTGTTATTTGTCACTTTTTCTTCCCTCTGAAGGCCACGGCTGTGCATGAAACAAGCGCTAAAGACCACCCCTCCCGCAAGCGCCGAAGCTTTTACGTCGACGCGACACACGGCTACGATAGAGATGCAACTTTTTGTTTTGTTTTACTTCCTGAGGGTCGTGACTTGACGAGCTCTATACCCCTCTTTCAAAACACCAAACTCGACACATAAAAATGAAAGCGCAAAAAAATGAATCTTAGGAAATGAACGAGCAAATTGTGCAAAGCAAGGGTGATAATTCGACGACGTTGGGTCAAAGGGTCCCCGTCATCCAAAAAAAAAAAAGCCGAAAAATGCTACAGTACATCTCTTGTAGCCCATGCTATTGCATGCCAATAAGTGCATGCTACCCCCCCCCCCCCCCCCTTCCCCCCGGGCGCCCCCCCCCCCCCCCCAACCTTACCTGCAAGCGGTCTAGCTTGGTCATCTGCCCTTCGTCGCCCATCTTCAGCGAACTTCGGGCAGCCGCCTCGAAAACCTTCTCGAGCTTCCCTCGCTTAAAGCTGCCGTTGTACTTGATCTGAGGCTTCAGCTCCACCCCCGGGCAGAGAGCCACGAACAAAGCGCCCGCACCTTTATTCACACATGGGAAACCCCGAGTAGGGCAGGAGGGGGGGGGGGGGGGGTTAGCTTGCCGCAAGATCAAGCCCCCATATTTACAGGAGTATGAAACATCAGTACTCTAGGACGATTCAGTGCCGTACTCTCACTGCGCGTTTGGGGGGGGGGGGGGGGGGCTGTAGAACTCGATATGGGGCTTTAATGCAACCCCCGAGCAGAGATACACGAAAAAACGCCCCCGCCTCTTGGTGGAACACCCTGAGAAGGGGGAGTCGGGAGGAGCGGATTTGGGCGGAATCTCTGGAGTAGGCGGAGGTGCGGGGGGAAGAGGGTTTGCTTGCAAGTGTGTACATGATCTGAGCTGTCAGTTCCACTCAGGGGGAAAGCGACAAACACATACTTTCCGCGTATTTTGAAGTGGGACACCCCGAGATGACGGATGGGGGGTTGGGGGGTAGGGCAGGGGGAAAGGTAAGGGAGGGGGGGGGGAGGGAAGAGCGGGGGGGGGTCCGCTTGCCGCATGTGAACAACAATAGTAAGTCTATGCGCCTTTGTATTACATGGTAAGATACATGGTATGAAATGGGCATCGTCCAACGTTGTGTAGTATGTTGCGGTATTGCATGATGAGGGATGACGTGCCATGGCATGGAGTCGTACGGTACGGTATGGTATGATATGGTATGGTATGGTATGTTGTGGTGTGGTATGGTATGGCATGGTATGGTATGGTATGTCGTGGTATGTCATGGTGTGGTGTGGTATGGTGTGGTGTGGTGTGGTGTGGTATGGTACGGTACGGTATGGTATGGTATGGTACGGTATGGCACGGTATGGTATGACACCATACGGTACATCATGGCATGGAGCGGAATCGTTCAATATGGTATGGTAAGTCATGTTACAATACGGTATGGTACGGTATCTCACCGTCCATGTAGTCGAGGAGAGCGTCCGCGGCTTGGCCGGTGGCTTCCTCGTCCTTACTTGTCACCGCAGCGTCCACCAGGCTGTTCACATAGATTGTTGTGCAACAAAGGTAAGAAAAACAGACGCACAGGTACATGGGCAGAAAGACAAGTGGCTTAATTGATACCAGGCCGTCAAGAAGTTTTTGAAGCGTGTAGGTACGAAGCAACACACAAGAGCCAGAGCAATGCCAGTACGACTTTTTCAGACAGTCAGCGTATCCCTTTGCTTGGTGGATTGTGCAGCAAATACGACAAACACAACCACAAACGCACAGCAACAAAAACACGACACCACAGACACACAGACAAGGAACGAAACAGAACGCACAAGGCAAAAAAAACGGCAGTCCTATTGTTTGGACAGCAAACGAGAAAGAGGCCCACTCTACACATGTGCAGACGACCACGCGGGTACAAAACAAGCTGCGGCATACGCAGGCCGCGTGTTATTTCATGTGTAAGTCTTCGTCAAGGACACATCGGTAGGTCAGTTTGTACGGTAGATGTCAAAACGTCAAAACACCTGACAACCATGGCGCTGACGACGTCAGCGACCGCATCCGCCACCTCGGTCAAAGAAAGCCCGGCCGTCTGAACCTTAGCCCCAACCATAACCCAATCCCTACCCTAATCCCCGCCCCGACCCCTTAACCCGACCACAACCTTACTTCAACCCCAACCCCAACCCCAACCCCCACCTCACCCCAACCCCAGCCCCCACCCCTACTCCTTAATCCAATTTCATCCCGCCACTCCAACCATAGCCCCCACCCGTAACCCCGCCCCGACCCCGGCTATTGTAAGAGGATCCACTGGACCACCTTAGTTAACAAGGTCGATGACCGCATCTGCCGCCTCCGTCAAGTAAATCCCGGCCGTCTGCACCCTAACCCTAACCCAAACCCTAACCCTAACCCCAACCCTATCCCCAACCCTACCCCCTACCTCCATCCCCAATCTCATTCGAACCTCAACCTCTAACCCTACCCCCACCCCAACCCCCACCGGACCCCTACCCCAAACCCCTACCCTGTCAACGCCTCCATGAAAGCTACGATAGCCCACCTGACGACCATGGCGTTGACAACGTCGGCGACCGCATCTGCCGCCTCCGTCAGAGAAAGCCCGGCCGCCTGCATCAAACTCGTAAGGGCGGATACCCTGCTGCTGGCCTCCGCGTCATCCCCCTAACAAAAAAGAGCAAGAAAAACATGAGAAAAATACGCGAGAGTTATGTCAATAGAAAGTGGCGAAAAAAAACAAACAGTATCAACCATTCATCTGACATTATCTCCCCCAAAGAGACATGCCTGACCAAGCATAGGTCATGTCCGACCAATAACAAATCTACACCCGATTATTCAGGGTATAAAAACCTACGACCAACCAACCCCGGCCCACCTTCGACCAATCTCCCAAATTCCGATCCCATCTCGACCTATCACACCCCACTCCCGACCAATCACAATTCACCCGATCAATCACAATTCACGGCCGATCTATCAGCTTTCAGGGATCACTTACGCCCCCCCCCTGGGCGTATACGGCGGCGATGGTAGCCTCCTAAAGCGCGATCCACCGTCGACCAATCACAGTCCAAACCCAGCCAAATCACAGCTCACGCGCGTCCAACCACAACTAACCCTATCAAATCATGTACTCCAGCCAGTCCAATCGAATTCCAAACCAAACTCGGCCAACCACAATTCCTGCCCGATCAATCACAACAACAAAAATAATCACGCCCAACAAGAAAGAAAAAAAACATGAGAACAAACTACAGTAGCAGTGGTCCCCCGTACATTGAGCAAGGCGGTGGTGTGCCAGGTCAATACGACCGCCTTATCGGGGGAAGCCGCATTATTCCTTCCGGCTTTTGATAGCCAATTCCCCAGTCACGCCAAGCGATCTCGACCGCCTTATATCGGCATACCGCCTTATATCGGGACCCCTAATGCACTTCGACACTAAGTGAGGGACACTACGGTACGTGTGCGAACTTGACCGCCTTATATCGGCATATCGCCTTACTCAGCCCGTCTCATTGGGGGACCCCTACTGCTGTATTTCGACACTAAGTGAGGGACACTGTGCACGTGTGCCATTATGACCGCCTTATGTCGGCATACCGCCTTATATCGGGACCCCTACTGCTTATTTCCAGGGCTTTCCTCGGGATTTTTCCCGCTGTGAAAATCCCTTGGGATTCCAAGGGATACGGGAAAATCCCGTGATCCAGTGGAATGTCGAAAATCCCGTTCCCGTCCAAACTGATCCCGTGGAAATGTTCGCGATCCCGATCCCGTCCCGTGTTTTTTTTTCGGAATCCCGATCCCGTGCAAACCAGTCCCGTGCAATTTGGGCAAACCCCGTGAAATCCGTGTCCCGTCCCGTGCAAACCGGTGAAATTTGGGCATATCCCGTGAAATCCGTGTCCCGTCCCGTGCAAACCGGTGAAATTTGGGCAAATCCCGTGAAATCCGTGTCCCGTCCCGTGCAAACCCGTGAAATTTGACATTTCCCAAAATCTCGTCCAAACCAGCCCCATGGTTTTGTGATCCCGAGGGATGTATCCCGTCATTTCTGATACAACGGGATTTTCCAGGAATTTTTGGTGTATAGCTCAGCGGTTAGACGTGCTAAACTCAAAAGGCGGAAAGTCATGATTTCTTATTTCGAAACTAAGTGAGGGACACCGTGCACGTGTGTGAATATGACCGCCATATATCGGGACACCGCCTTCCTCAGACCGCCTTATATCAGGACCCCTACCGCTGTATTTCGACACTAAGTGAGGGACACTGTGTACGTGTGCCAATATGACCGCCTTATATCGGCATACCGCCTTATTCAGACCGCCTTATTGGGGGGCCCTTAAGCACATATCCTTCTGAGCGTTGCTTGAAGAGCTCCATACCTCACCCAAAACGGATTTTTCTAGTAACACTGAAAGGGCAACCTGATAACAAACTTCACGGCCTAGGTATACCAGAACCATAAGTTTTGCGAAAAAAACAAGAACGAAACTCCGACGATTTTGGGATATATACGAAACTCTTTCGGGACCCATTTACACCGATAAAACAATACAACGGTAGTATGATATTTCCGACCGTCTAAGAGAGCTGTGAGGCGCCCAGAGTACGGTCAAGACCATATGCTACTGTACGCCCGTGTCGCACGACTTTTTGCGTAGTAGTCCTGGCATTCAACCATCTTTTATCACCCCCAATCGCGCAGCAGTCGACGCTGGGAATCGTCACTTTTCATCGTGAGTTTCCTCCTGTGAAGTCCCACGAGGGAGAAGGAGCCCCGCCATTCAGAAAACCGCTTAGCCAAAAAAGCCTACCTCTATCGTGGAACGCCTCCCCAGTTCCCCTTCCCCTAGATAGCATCGCCTCATTACACACAAGTTCAAGGTCACCAGAGGTCCCCCAGGACTCCGCTCCGTGAAAACCCGAGACACCGACCCACCTTGGCGCGTCCTCCACACCACAACCACTCAAGCGATAGCCTTCTGGCGTCAACAGGCTCCACAGCATCATTCTCAATCGATTCGAGCTCTGACCGAGGGTCCTCCTCAATTCAAACATCTTTAGGGTTGTCATGTTGTGTCCGGTCGTATCATCTGCTGTATACCTATATACGGTGCCCGCATGTAGGCCATGGAATTGCGCATGGCATCTCACTTTTTTTTTCCCCAAGGTTAATTTTGGAATGAGGGATAGCGCCCCTCAAGCTTAACGCCTTTGCAACCGGAAAGCCGCTTTTGGGGACATAACACTTGGAAATAGCACAAGGAGGGGTTTGGGGGCTCTACATGGGGTCAAGAGGCTCAGCAAAAAACCAGGAGCAACCTCTCCTGTGGTATGTGTCATTCGCAGTAGCAGAAGACACTTACCGCCCGTCCCCCCGCTTTATCTACAGCGGAGACGCCCTCGACGCTCGGATGACCAAGAAGCCCGAGGAGGCGGACCGATCAGAATTCAAGGCCCGCCAATCCCATTCCACCCTTGCCCATTCCCCCATCCACGCCAGGCCATGCCTATTCCACTCTCGGCCTATCCCGACCTACGGCCGACCAATCACAATTCACGGCCGACCAATCACAATCCACGGCCGACCCATCACTAGTGCACGCCAAGCCGAAATCACAACACACAAGAAAAAAAAATCTCGCGCCCGACCAATCACACCGCCCATCTGACCAATCGCGACATAGTTACTACTCACGACCTCAATAGTACTGGCGTCGCACCAACTACTCCGTCCCCTTGTTGTGTTATCATGTTAGTCTTCTCGCATCAGCACACCTAGACCTACCATACAACCTACAACCAATCATACTGGAATCAGCGCTTACCTCCTCCCCCTCTTTGTCTGCGGCAGCGGCAGCGGCGGCGGCGGTGGCAGTAGCCTCCTCCAGTGCCCTCGGCTCCCGCACGACGAAGAAGCCTGGAGGGGCCGACTGCGTCAGCACCGATGCTGTGGCCTGCCGGAACGTAGCCACGTCTGCCGTCTGCCCCCCGCAGCGAGCATCAAACATCCCAAAAAATCGCACACCGCAGTAAGCCAAACAAGGGACGGGAGTGTTGGTTGAATCGACTGGTTGATTGGTTGGTTGTCGATTGGTTGGTTGATTCGACTGGTTGGTTGGTTGGTTGGTTTGATACTCTCGTTGATTCGTCTAACTTATTTAGTTGCTGGGGGTATGGGTAGATCCGGCAGAAAGGCTGGCACATCTACTGTCTGTTCCGGACCGGCATTGCATGCCGCAAATCGTACATTTCGCTTCGCATACAGTATCGCCGGTCTTCGTCGAATAACACGTATCGTGCATCGCATATCGTACAGCATATCACATATTAACACCCCCACCACTATCACCGCCACCGCCCCCCCCTCCCCCCCCCCCGCAATATCTCTCCCTACCACTAACCCCGCCGCATATGGCCTCCTCCAAACCACCACCACGTCACCATCATCCCCCCCCCCCCCCTCCCCCGACCATCCCTCGGATAATTTTTTTCATAGATATATATATACCAGAGGGGCTTCACCGCGGCGGGCTGACGCCCGTGCTGCGGCTCCGCGCATGCCCGTAAGACAGGTACACGAAGCGGACAGGGATCGTAGAAACGACAAATTACCGCCAAGGGGTACGGTGTGGTATTAAATCACTTTATAGTATTGCAAGTATGAGGTAGAGCGAGTGTGGAGAGGGGTTGTATATATTGAAGGGAGAGAGAGCAATGGAACGGTCGTAAGGACGAGAAATCGATGATGATCGTATCATATGCCAGGCGCATACGAGTAGCGGCGGGTAGTACGGCAGGACTACTACAGCAGCAGCAGTAATCGCCAAACCACCTCGTACCTCGAACGTACTGCTGCTGTATCATCATTTTTAGAAGTCCAACCGCATCATGTACCTGGACCTCTCTCCTCTCTTCTCCCCTGTATGCGAGTACTCCTATGTATGCATTGGCCACGAGACTCATGAATCTCCCAGCTTGAAACGTTGAATCTAGAACGCTAAACTGTTGGAACTCAGTATCGGACGCTCAACTGGTCGAACTCACAGCCGACGTATTTGAAGAAAATTTGCAAAAAACGAGTACAACACACCCTGCCAGCCGGCAGCCCGGGCACGGTGCAAGCACACGTCCGAGGCCTCCTCCGGCACAGTCGGGGTCGGGGAGCACGATGAGGGAGTTTCGGACAGAGGGGCGATCCTCATCGCAAGCTAGCACGGCAAAAGGCTCAAACATACGTCTAAGCAAAGCTGATGAGCCTTCTCCGAGCAGCAGCTGCAATTTTGTACATGTATTTATAATAGTTGGCCTTGGTTAGCACCGACGCTGTAAAACATTTTACGTACACAGGGGTTGGGTCGTTGGTTGGCAACGACGCTGTAAAACATGCCAATCACTGCGTGAGCTAGACAACCAGGGTACCGTTTTCTTTTTCTTCTTCTTTTTTGGCGGTCACTAGGATGGTTATCGAGTAGATCACATTGTGCGGGGTGGAGAACCCTAACTCCGCACAAGGGGAATGGTCGCATCACGTAGAGTGAATATGGAAAGGCACCCACGAGGGAGTTACATAGTAACACCCATTGCTGTCTCTGGAGTGGCTGCACCAGAAAACAAAGTAACTGATTGGCGTCGTCATCCATAACCAAGAAGTAGGCACGAGGTACCGAAGTCCGTCTTACGAGCGGTTCTTGGAAGGATGTAACTCACCCTTCATGCGACTCGCCGAACACCTCACGGCACTTCGCGCTTGGTGCAAGCAATGTCTGCCTGGTTGGTGAAAATCCGACGTGTTCCGTCCCGGCATAGTGGGGATGCGAGGGTCTATGGTCATACGACTACGGCCATGCACAAACTGAGTACCCCCCCCCCGTCGATCATCAAAATTTTATCCCACGCAGTAACCTCGGCGCACATAGCTTCCCCCATTGTGGTAGACCGCTGCGAGCCGCTGTACCTCTAAAACAGGTTCATCACGGGACACACCAACACCACCAACACCACAACCCCCCCCCCCCCCTCGCCGCCCCCGCCCTCCTCCCATCACCACCTCTCATCCCTATCCTCTTCACCACCAACTCCACAATCCTCACCCCCCCCCCCCTCCCCACGCCCACCATCAAAACCCTCCCAAGCACTAACCTCGCCGCGCGTAGCCCCCTCCATCATCGTGAACGGCTGCGGGCCGCTACCCCTCTTAA